>MU772467.1:0-37392 GCA_026770625.1 Nicotiana glauca
TAAACTAATTAACTTCTAAAATTATTTAAAAATCAATTATCAACTCAATTTGCATAGGAACTATATTTTTTTTTTTTATGAATTTCTTTAAATTTTGTTCTGAAGCAGATCAATACCTAATTAATACTAAAAATAAAAAATTAAAATCTTAAATACAAATGCATATTTTTTTGTATTTTTAATATGAATTATTATGCAGCTAATTAACACAAAAAATTGTAAAAATAAAAGAAAATCATTTTGTTTGGATTATAGGAATAATTTGCTTAGGGCAAAAATCACGTGCTCACACCATGTGCCTGGGCTCCAACTGGATCTGCTGGTGATACCTCAGCGGCAGCTCGCGCGGGTGCTGTGGCTGCACCTCATGCGCGTCCTCGACCTCTACCCCGGCCCCGACCTCTGACGGCTGCAACAGGGGGCGTGGGTGCCTGGTCCTCTTGTGTAGCACGTGTCCTCACCATCTATTAGAGAATAGATGACAGAAGTTTAGAATTGATGTCAAATTATCGCACGATAAGGAATTCAAAAGAAATGAAGATTTTTCCTAAACAGTTACATAGCCTCTCGTAGATAAATACGGACGTCTCCATACCGATCAGCGAGACTCTAATAAACTGGACTGTGTTCCTTGACTCCTATGAACCTAGTGCTCTGATACCAACTTGTCACGACCCTAGTTCACCGATCGTGAACATGCCGTGATGGAATCTAGTCCCTATGACCAGGTAAGCCAAGTATTGCAGAAAAGATTTAATATTTGCGGAAAAATCAATTAAACTGAACGTATAAAAAATAACAACTGAGTATAAGGCCGTCCGGACTGTACAACTCTAAAAATATGCGGAAGTCTACAACCAAATCCCAAAACCCGGAAACTCAAAGGAAACGCAGGCTAATAGAATTCCAATAGGTACTCAAATCTCCAGAATAACTACATCAAAAGTATGATAGGATAAGCGCTCTACAACTAGGATAAGGAAGAAGACTCTTCGGTCTGCGGACGCTGCAGATATACCTCGAAGTCTCATGTGCCTCCTCGCCTCAAGGATAGTGCGCCTGATTAGAGGTACCTGTATGATCTGCACACGAAAAAAAACATGTGCAGGAAGGGAATGAGTACACCACAGCGGTACTCAACAAGTGCCAAGCTTAACCTCGATTGGGTAGTGACGAGAAAAGGTTAGGGCCCTACTGAGGAAAAAATATAACAGTAGCAATAATTAACAATGTGAAAATCTGATCGAATAACAAACACAGCAGTGTAGTAAGGAAATTCAACAAAAACAATGATAACTACCAGGATAAAGCAGAAACACAGGGTAACCACAACTCAATCTCAAGTACTAATGAGGGTCTCCCAGGATACCGTCCTGAAGCCCTCTACTCAACTGTCCGATGGATCACCTAGAATACCGTCCCGTAGTCTAACTCTCGTACCAGTATCAAAGAATCTCCCGGGATACCGTCCCGTAGTCCAATCATTATGTGCAAGGGATCTCCCGGGATATCGTCTCGTAGTCCCAAAATAAAAGTGCAGGGGGATCTTTCAGGATACCATCCCGTAGACCCAAAATAAAAGTGCAGGGGGATCTCCCGGGATACCGTCCCGTAGTCCCAAAATAAAAGCGCAGGGGGATCTCCCGGGATACCGTCCCGTAGTCCCAAAATAAAAGTGCAATCACAGCCGGAAACACCAAGGGATAAGTATGAAAAACGGAGTAGCAGACAGAACTAACCTAGCATGCTTCACGTAGTACAATTGAACAACTTAAGCAATTAGGCAATTATGTCAGTTAGACATGATTTCCTAGTCTAGCGCACGTAATAAGCTTCACGTAAGATAAGGCAATTAAGAAAGAAAATTAAATATTTACAACTTAAGTGAAACTGGATTTTTCATCAATCGGCTCAAGTACGCGTTCGTCACCTCACGTACAAGGCACTCAAATATCAAGAACAAATCCTAAAGGGAAGGGTCCCCCACACAAAGTTAGACAAGCCACTTACCTCGAACCGGCTCAAAATCCATCCAACACCACGTTCTTGCCACGAGTATCCGACCCCAAATGGCTCAAATCTATTCAATTAAATTACACATCGTAAATAATATTGCAAACAACCGATTCCACTATAAAAATTAAAGCTAGGGCGCGAAAATAGGTTAAATAACCAAAATACCCCTCGGACCTCACGTCTCGAAACCGGGTAAAATTTACATTTCCAGAAATCTCGCACTCTCACGAGTCTAACAATACCGAAATTACAAAATTCCCATATCATTTCGACCTTCATATCAGTGATTCTATCCAAGAGGGTTTCTACCCCCTTTCAATAAAATTCTCAGATTAAACACTAAAACTTGTAATAGATTCGAGTTATACAACAAAAATTGAGTTAAGAACACTTACCCCATTGTTCTCCAAGAAAATCTGTCCAAAAATCGCCCAAATCGAGCTCCAAATCGTTAAAAATGGGAAATGGGAACGAAGTCCCATTTCCAAAACTTAAACATTCTGTCCATACCATTTTCCGCTTCTGCGATCCCGCTTTTGCTGAAAAATTAACCGCTTCTGCGGTATCCTTCAAAGCCCGACCAACCATTTATGCGGTCTTTCTATCGCAGAAGCAAGTCCGCTTTAGCGGAACAATCTCCGCTTCTGCGGTTCCTGGCCAAATGTCCACTTCCACTTATGCGGCTGCCTGGCCGCTTATGCGGCTCCACTTCTGCGGCTCCAGAACCGCAGAAGCGACAATACCAGAAGCAGCAGGCCTAAAATCTTCATAACTACAAAAATCCTCTGTTTAGCCATCCGAGTTCATCCCGAGACCCCCGGGACCTCAACCAAAAGTACCAATACCACCTAAATACCTCATTCAAACTTGTACCAATCCTTAAAACACCTAAAACAATACCGGAAATCCAATTAAATCAAAGATCCAAGCCTAAGAACTTTAAATTCCAACAAAACACGCTTTCGATCAAAAATCTAACCGAACCTCGCCCGAATGACCTAAAATTTTGGGCGCACGTTCCAAATGACATGACGAAGCTACAACTTTCGGAATTCAAATCCGACCCCCAGATCAAAAATTCACTATCGGACCGGAAACTTCAAAAATTCAAACTTCGATATTTCAAGCCTAAATGAGCTACGAACCTCCAAAATACATTCCGAAAACGCTCCCAACCCCGAAATTACCTAACGGAGCGAACGAAACCATCGAATTTCTATTCCAAGGTCGTCTTCACACTGTTCCAAATACAGACCATTTTTTAACTCTTAAGCTCTCATTTAGGGACTAAGTGTCCCAAAACACTTTGAATCCTAACACCGAACGTCCCGGCAAACCAAAATAGCATAAATGAACTTAGGGAAAAAATTAATGGGGGATCGGGGCATAAATTCCAAAAATGACCGACCGGGTCGTTACAATTGGGTAGCTCGTCTGCTCTTCCATGTAGTGGAGACTTGAGACTGTCCTACTTTCGTAAAGCGCTTCGGACCGAGAGTCTCGTCCGATAAGTGCTTTCCCTTCGTTGATTGTATGTCATTTCTTATTGATACAACTTTTTTTGATAACAGGTCGGGGAGCTTCTAGACGTAGGGCCCCAGTCCCTGCATTTCGACAGGCTGTTGCTGCTGTAGGGATGCAGTTTACACTGAGTGAGTCCGTCTGCGAGGGTTGGGCTCAATCGATATAGGCAAAAGATCCTTCTCGCGAAATGGCCATGAGGTAAGAGACCTCTTCTATGCCGGTTCATCACACCGCAGAGGAATCCTCTAATGCGGATGAGTCATTGTTAAGGAAAAGAAGGAGAGTGGAGCTCGGGAAAGAGGTGGCCGTGGACGCTGGTAGGAGCAAGATGGGTGCTTCGCGGACGACACATGCGCCCTCATTTATGGCCGATGTTATTGTGGCAGAGAGGTCCCCTTAAACAGAAAGGGTGTACCCAGGAGGTGGTTCCATGAGTTCCACTGAGGGTGGCGCATCTTCTAACGTCGGAGGAGGCCTACGATTCGAAGGTGATGGCTCGGGTTCGAATGTCAACGTGGCAGATGTTCGTGAATTTTTAGAGCGCCAACTCATGTGGAGGTTAGGATGGAGGGCTCTGATCGGCATATAGTTGTCCCTAGGGACTATAACATGTTGTCGAATTGTGATCAGGTGCCGTCTGTTTTAGCCCATTTATGTTCCTCCCCCGAGAGCGAGGCTCTTAGAATGATGAACGACACGGAATTGTCCTGGAATGTTGTCGGAATGGCCTTACGGGTAGATATCTTTCTCTTCCATTTCGTCGTTGGGTTCGCGCTACTATTTTTGGCCTGTCTTTTTGCTTTGACTTTTTCTTATTGTACCAGTCCCTGATCATGGAGATTGAATGCAAGAGCTAGGAAAGGAAGAGGACGGCCGACTATGAGAAGATGTTCTCTAAATATCAGGAATCTCGCACAAGCATCGTGTGATGGCCGACATCTTCCATCAGGACCCTGAGTTCCAACTATTTCATGAAGGGCTTAAACAAAGTGAGGACCAACTGGCGCGCTAGGTCGAGGAGCTGCGAGAGCGAGACAAGGATCTCATTAAGGTTGTTTCCCATAATAATGAACTCGAAGCGTCCCTCAAGGCTAAGAAAGAAGAGCTCGAATTAAGCATCGGGGTGATGGCTGAGAATACCGACCTGCAAGCAAGGGTGGCCAGTCTGACCACTGAATTGGGTATGAAGGCGGCGGAGATCGACGGTCTTAAGGGCGAGTTGAGTATGAGCGCTGATAGATTGGCAACCGTTATTTCTGAAGCGGCAGCATTGGAAGATACCATTTGCGTTTATAGGTTGGAGCGGACCAAGGAGGGAGAAGCATCCGCACTTAAGGTGGCGGGGCTTGAGGGACGTGTTAAGGAGTTGGATGCGGAGCTATCTGTGTTGACCGGGCAGGTGGCGTCACTGAGGGCGGAAGACGTGTGCCGAGACTCGCAACCTTCTACATCCCGTGCTTCAACCGACCCTGGTGTGCCTCGTCATTTGTATAAGTTGTAGGTACATGTCGAGTGTTATACCCCATTTTAACACAGATTAAATTAGAGTATAACATATGGTTGAATCATGGATTTATTATTAACTTAGAGTCTCCACCTAATTATTTTAAAGATGAATTAGTACACCTATTAATTCTGTATATGGTCTATTAAATATTACAGATTCTAAGGTAACGGTTCAATTAATCTTAAAGAGAAGGTATAAGGCACTATTTAAGATCCATAATAAAATGGTTAACCTACCGAACTTAAGTTAATTAAGCTAAAGTAATGGTATTTTAGAAATCTTAGGTAACTTAACAATTCAACAAACATTTATATAAATCTATATGTAAAGAATTATTGATTAAAATAGTTTGATAAAGAAAATACAATTTACTTAAAGAAAATGGACGAGGTCATGTTGTGAAAAAAACATTTATTGTCAAAGACATACTTTGGTACATTCTTAGAAACTGATTTGAAGTTTCAAATAGAGACATGGTTAGAGAAATAATTCCATTTTTTTTAGCTTACAACAAAGATTATTTCAATCACATAACTTAGTTTTTCAACTCATCAAAAGCTACTCTAAAATCTTTCCAATTCCGGAAATAAGTGACATCTAAACTACCCCCAGGCAATTAATATCGAATGTACATCTAACTTAAGTTGTCACACATAACAAACAACAATTAAAGTAACAGATTAGTTAGTCAAGATAAACATAGCATAATGAGAATAAAAACAAAACTATCATGATAAAGAAGGGAGTATTTGCTGCTTCCTCTCGCTTCTCTTTAGTTTTCTGTTCGGATGCAATTCGTGAGAGCGAGAGGCGTGTATGAAGGAGGAGATGCAACTGCTGGTTCTAGACGGCGGCATCTGAGTTTTCGAAGTGGAACTCCGCAGTATTCCCATCGTGTATTTATGCAAAACAAAGAAGAGGAAAATAAAATGGGGGTTAGAATGGAATCTGACTTTAAACCTACATCATAGCAAGAGAAAAGGGTGAACTACTAATAAGATTATATTGCTGTAATTTTCATGTCATGATAATGAATTTAACTAATTGCAGCATACAGAAATAAGAAACAAATTTTAAATAAACCATAATCAATCTTAACATAATCACTCTCCTTTCTACTTATAAGTATCAAAATAACTGGCTTGTAAATTAGAGCAATGCTTAACCATATATTTTCTACAATAGAGTAGAGCAAGTTGTAAATCAAATATTAATATGTCAAATAATCACACTTTAACAGAGATTAAAAGGAAACTATATATATATTCTTATAACCATACTTTCACGATGAGAAAAAAATGATGTCATTGCAGCAAAGTTTGGGAAAGCTACAGTCATGTTCATCATTGTGGACCTAAGACATTGTATCTAACATTTATCTCAACATTGAGAGGAAAGAAAATATTCATGAACTACTAATGCTTAAATAATACGTAGAACATAGTCATCACTATTCAACTACATCTAGGCATGAACCTCACTAAATAAATTTTAAACATGGTAAGACTTCAAATTTAAATAAATATCAAACATAAAAGAAATCGTGATTACTCAAAGTTTTCTTCATTGGACTCCAAATATAAGCTTTCACAGGGAAGTAAACTTGGGGCTTGCGAGGCTTCAGATCTATTCCTCTTTTAACTAGATTGAGTCGAACACATATTGAAGATTAAACAACACTAATATCTTCGAGAGATGATAGTCAATGTCAAATGAATAACTTATCTTGGAGATTCTTTTAGATGGTAAAACTTGGTATTTAGAGGGGATTCCAAGATGTCCCTTGGCTGAGACTTTACGATGTATTTATAGGTGAAAAAACACTAATCTAGGGCTTCATGAGCGGGAATTTAAATTTTTTGGTTTTTGAGTCTTGGTCAAAGCGGAACGTTTAAAATCGAACATTAAATATTTTGGATGGATTCGGCAAGCTTCACGTGATGTGAAGAGGAAAAGTAAAGAAGAGATAAGAACTTACTCAAAAATGGAGGAGCAATTTCTGTTCATAGGAGAAAGAAGATTGGAATTTCATTCAAAAGAGAAAGAGGGCAACTCTCGAGAGTGAAAGGGAGTGGCTGCTTGGTGGAAACTCGAAACCCTAGCTCATTAGGGGTGATATTTGAGCTAGGCCGAATTGGGTGGGAATTGGGCTCGAGTGGGACAATTGGGCTTATTAAGGGAATGATATGGAATTGGGCCGAATATCATGGTCTTACCCTTCTTCAAATTAATTTAATTGGGCCCTCATATCTTAATAATTTGGACCCAATAAAAATACTTTAAACATTTACATATTAAAATAAATAATTAACTCAATAATAGTCATATTAATGGTAATATTAATAATAATACTAGTAGTATTAATAATAATAATAATAATATTTTTTGTAATAATAGTAATATCTTCAATTATTAAAATTATAATAAATAGTAGTAATAATAGTAATAAATAATTAAAAATAGAGCATTAGATTATTAGTGACTAGGGAGCGCAATAAAATTAATTAAAAGAAAGGTAGGACAAAATTGGGTATCAACACCGAGGACAAGCTCGATGTTTACAAGGCTCTTCATGGTAAGGGGAAGGCGTCTGAAGCCGAGCTTCAGGATGTGTGTGACAAAGCTCATGTAGCTCGTGAGGCATGCGGGTACGACTATCTTTCGCCTGATGGGGATGACATCAATTCTGACGATGCAAACCATCTTGCTTCCGACTCTTGGTATGAAGATGTGTATGGTACTGCGGATGCTGCATAATAATAATTTTTTGTTTGTACTTACTTTTGTTGTAGGATTTTTGTAAGGGTGTGCTTGAGCTCGTTGTAAAGATAGGTGTAAGTAATATTTTGTTGTAATGAAGGAATTGTTTTGTCGATTCGGTGATGGTCTTTGCAGCTTTTATGGTATCCCGGCTACTTGTCGAATTATTAAGTTGATTCTACTTCGAGTGAGGTCAGACCTTTTTCTTTTGGCGATGGCCTTAGCCATTAAAATGTTGCTTTCGAGCTGGCATCGAAGTAGGATCTCGTCGTAGTTCGAGTGAAGTCGAACCTCATTTTTCATCGATGGCCTTAGCCGTTGGGATGTTACTTTCAAGCTGGCATCGAAGTAATATCCCGTCATTGTTTGAGTGAAGTTGAACCTCATTTTTCATCGATGGCCTTAGCCGTTGGGATGTTACTTTCGAGCTGGCATCGAAGTAGTATCCCATCGTAGTTCGAGTGAAGTCGAACCTCATTTTTCGTCATTGGCCTTGGCCATTGGGATATTACTTTCGAGCTAGCGTCGAAGTAGTATCTTATCATAGTTCGAGTGAAGTCGAACCTCGCTTTTTCGTCGATGGCCTTAGCCATTAGGATGTTACTTTCGAGCTGGCGTCGAAGAAGTATCTCGTCGTAGTTCGAGTGAAGTTGAACCTCGTTTTTCATTGATGGCCTTGGCCATTGGGATGTTACTTTCGAGACGGCGTCAAAGTAGTATCTCATCGTAGTTCGAGTAAAGTCGAACCTTGTTTTTCGTCGTTGGCCTTAGCCATTGGGATGTTACTTACGAGTTGGCATCGAAGTAGTATCCCATCGTAGTTTAAGTAAAGTCGAACCTCATTTTTCATTGATGGCCTTGGCCATTAGGATGTCACTTTCGATCTGGCATCAAAGTAGGATCTCATCATTGTTCGAGTGGAGTCGAACCTCATTTTTTCGTCGATGGCCTTAGCCATTGGGATGTTACTTTCGAGCTAGCATCGAAGTAGTATCCCGTCGTAGTTCGATTGAAGTCGAACCTTATTTTTCATTGATGGCCTTGGCCATTGGGATGTTACTTTCGAGTTGGCGTCGAAGTAGGATCCCATCGTAGTTCAAGTGGAGTCAAATTCATGCTTTAGTCGATGGCTTTGGCCATTGGGATGTCACTTCATACCTTGGAGGTTTGATTATATTCTTGTAGGAAATAAATGATTTTTTAAATACAATGGCTATCTACATCTAGTCTCTTCATTACTCGGTCTGGAGATCACGTCGGGGGGCATGGTGATGAACAATACTTCGGACCTCGAGGCGTATCTCTTGCTGCCTCATTAAAAACCTCAACGAGAAAACCCGATTGGAACAAAACTCGGATGAGGGAAAAAAAGTACGACTTAGGCGGCGCCTCTTTTCAGAAGTGGAAGTATTTGAGATGGGCGACATTCCAATTGTTTTGGAGTAGTTTTCCTTCCATTGTCTCTAACTGGAATGCTCCTTTGTTTGTTGCTGCCATGATTTTATATGGCCCCTCCCAGGTTTTTCCCAGTTTTCCCTCATTAAGTTCCTTCGCTGCTAGAGTTTTAGCTTTGAGAACATAGTCTCCGACCTTCAGTGGTCGTACTTTGGCCTTCTTGTTATAGTACCTTTCTGCTTGTTGCTTTTGGGCTACCATTCTAACGTGAACCATATCTCTTCGTTCTTCGACTTCATCCAGATCTTGTAGCCTACTTTCGTCGTTACTTGGCCCGCTTTCGTTGGAGTATCTAAGGCTAGGTTCTCCGACCTCAACGGGTATAACCGCGTCAGTCCCGTAGACTAGTAAATATGGTGTCTCGCCTGTGTTAGTTTTTAGCATGGTGCGGTATGCCCATAGTACTTCTGGCAACAGTTCAGACCATATCCCCTTGGCGCCCTTGAGTTCTTTTCCAATATATTCAATATCATTTTATTGGAGGACTCGTCTTGGCCGTTTCCGGCGGGATGATATGGTGTGGAGAGTATTCGCTTGATGTGCCACTTTTTAAAAAAACTCAGTTATTTTCTTTCCAACGAACTGGGGTCCATTGTCACAGCTGATTTCTTAGGGAATGCTGAAATGGCATATTATATTTTTCCATATGAACGCGATAAATCTTTCTCACGTATTTGAGGGTATGCACCTGCTTCCACCCATTTAGAAAAATAGTCACTTAAAACCAAAAGAAAGCATACTTTACCTCGTCTTGCTAGGAGGGGTCCGACAATATCCATCCCCCATTTTATAAATGGCCATGGCAAAGTGACGGAATGCAGCATCTCTCCTGCTTGGTGTATCATAGGGGCGTATTTTTGGCACTGCTCACATTTCCTGACGTAGTTTGCAGCTTCTTTTTTCATGGTGGGCCAGTAGTATCCCGTGCGGATGAGGTATCTGACGAGGGCACAGTTTCCTATATGAGCTCTACAGTGCCCCTCATATACTTATTCCAGTACCCGCCTTGTCTGATTCGGTTCAAGGCATTTGGCCAGGGGGCCAACGAATGTCCTCTTGTAAAGATCATAATTCACGAGGTTGTATCTAGCTGCCTGTATTCAAAGCTTTTTGGCTTCTTTCTTATATCGTGGGAGCGTTCCTTCCTGTAAATAAGCTACGATACGGTTGCGCCAGTCCCAAGTTAGGTTTATAGAATGTACCTCAACCTGGTCAATCGAGGAATGGAAGAGGGTGACCACGTTTTCTTTGTTCATATTTCTGGTGGCTACTGCTAATTTGGCGAGGCCGTCTACTTCGGCATTCTATGCCCTGGGTATCTGGTCGAGGTGGCATTCATCGAATTCTGGTAGTAGTTTACGAATTTCTGACTGGTATTTTTGTAGTCTTGGCTCTTTGATTTGGAAAGTCCTAGTGACTTGATTCACCATCAGTTGGGAGTCGCAATGCATGACGAGTCGTCGGGCGCCATACTTTAGGGCTAGTTTTAATCCCGCAATCACAGCTTCATACTCGGCCTCGTTGTTAGTCATTTCGGGACATTGTATGGATTGGCGAATTGCTGTGTCTGTAGGGACTTCAAGGACGAGTCCTAGTCCTGATCCTGACGCATTATATGCATCGTCGGTATAGAGGACCCAAAGGTCGAAAGGTGTGGACGCATGGAGCGCCTCCTGCTCTGCTTCAAGCAATATTTCCACACTGAAATCGGCGACGAAGTCGACGAGCACTTATGACTTTATAGTAGTTTGCGGTTGATATGTTATATCGTGCTCGCTTAATTCTATGGCGCATTTGGCCAGCCTACCTGATAGTTCGGGTTTATGTAGGATGCCCCTGAGGGGGAAGGTCGTCACCACCTTTATGGGGTGACATTGAAAATATGGTCTGAGATTTTGTGAAGCAACGACCAATTCCATAGCTAATTTCTTGAGGTGGGGTACCGTGTTTCGGCATCAACTAATGTTTTGCTGATATAATAAATTGGAGACTGCGTACCTTTGCTTTTGCGGACCAAAACTGCACTTAATGTGACTTCGGAGACTGCTAGATACACTAGGAGGCAATCGTCTGGGTTTGCCTTGACTAGTAGTGGTGGTGAGGAAATGTACGCTTTTAATTTCTTTAAGGCGTCGACGCATTCTAAGTTCCACTATAATCCGTGATCCTTCCTCGGTACATTGAAAAATTTGTGGCACCTATCTGACGACCGTGAGATGAATCTTGATAGGGCGGCTATTCGTCCTGTCAACTTTTGTACCTACTTTTTGTTGGTCAACATTTCCAGTATTCCTTCGATGGCCTTGATCTGGTCCGGATTGACCTTGATATCCCTCTGTGATACTAGGAAACTGAGGAACTTACCCGAGTCCATGCCAAAAGTGCATTTTTTGGGATTCAATTCATTCTGTACCACCTCAATATTTCGAAGGCTTTTTTCAGATGACCAATTTGATCCTCCTTCCTTTCTGACTTCACTAACATGTCACCGATGTAGACCTCCATATTCTTTCCGAGTTGTTCTTTGAACATTTTGGTGACTAATCTTTGGTATGTCGCCCCTTCATTCTTGAGTCCGAATGGAATAACCCTGTAGCAATATATCCCCTGGTGCGTGATAAAGGTGGTCTTTTCTTGGTCTTCTTCTGCCATTAGGATTTGCTTGTAACCAAAATAGGCATCTAGGAAGCTCAATAGTTCGTGAACCATTGTTGCGTCGATGAGCTAGGTCGATATGTCGTAGCGGAAAAAAATCTTTTGGGAATTCTTTGTTTAGGTCAGTGAAGTCGACACACATCCGCTATTTTTCATTTTTCTTTTTTACCATGACTACATTGGCGACCCACTTAGGGTATTTTTGGTTCTCGGACGGAACTATTAGCGAGCAGCTTATCGACTTCTTCACTGACTGCGTCATTGATTGCGGTGTTGAACTTTCTCCTCATTTGCCGCACAAGCGGATAAAGTGGGTCAACATTCAGCATATGTGTGGCAATGTCCCTTGGGATACCCGGCATATCTGAATGGGAGAAGGCAAAAAAATCGGCATTGTTAGTTAAGAATTTGTGGAACTCACCCGGTTCTGAGAGGTTGTGCCCAATATAAGCTTTTTTTATGTTGTCAGTGCTATCCAACTTAACGGCATCGAGGTTTTCAACGGTTACTTTGCAGGCCGCTATAATATTTGGATCTTCGATGGTCTCTATTTGTATATCAGGTTTGGTTCCCGACATGGCTGATTGCTATGCTTCCGCACTCGCTCCCTTTAGTTGTTAGGTGTGAGTGCAATCTTGGGCAATACGGTAGCATTCTTGGGTGGTACGTTGCTCGCCCCGAATGCTGAATATTTCCCATGGGGTAGGAAACTTGATCACTTGGTAGAAACTCAATGGGACGGCTCACATGCGTGCATCCATAGATGCCCTATGATAGCGTTGTAGGTTGTTTCCTGGTTCATGATGTGGAACGTTATTTCCAGGATGACTCCTCCTGCCAAAACGGGCAGCATTATCTCTCCAGAGATTCGTTCCACTGCATTATTAAAACCCTTTAGGGTTATGCAACACGGTACTATCTTATCCTCGAGCCTCATTTGTATGAGGACCCGTGGGTGAATAATACATGTGCCACTTCCGTCATCCACCATTATTCTTTTTACGTCGGTATCTGCAATACGTAAAGTTATAACCAAAGCATCATAGTGAGGAAAAGACAAACAGTTGGTATCCGACTTATCGAAGATGATACTATCTTCGAGGTCGTCATACCGTTCATGGGCGACTATCCGCTTGAGTTTCTTTGTGGTGGTGAATTTCACATGGTTGATTATCGTATCATCGCCGAAGCCGATAATCTTTTGTATGGTACGAGTTGGTAATGGTGGTTTTGGGGGTCCTTGAGGTTGATCGCATCCACGAGCGAAGTTGACCCGACCCCGATCGCTCAGCGGTTCTTTCAGGTGTCCCTTGTTTAACATTCTTACCACTTCCTATCGTAGTCTTATGAAGTCTTCGGTCTTGTGTCCCCTTTACTGATGGAATTCACATAGAACATTCGATCTCCGGGTGCTCGGATCTGACTTCATCTTTTGCGGCCCCTGCACCTTTATGCCGAGCTTTTCCAGTGCATACACTATTTATGAAGGAGAAGCGCAAAAGTTATGAGCAGATAGCAATGGAGGCATACCTCTTTCGTCTCGGCATGGCATGGTGTGTCAGGGTGTGACGTCTGCATGTCGTGGTGGAGGCGGGATGGATGCCCAGATGTAGGGTTGATGCCTTTCTCTGTTGAAACGGGATAGTTGATCCATTCGACCATCGTTACAGCATGCCATTCAAGTCATCCTCATCTGCCCTTACTTCAGCACAATAGGCATTATGGATTTCTTCCCATGTGGTGGGAGGGTATTTCATGAGTCTGCTTAGCAGTTTGTTGGTTACTTTCAGCCCGCTTCTATTTAACCTATTTTGGAAGGCTACTACCGCCATTCCTTCTGATATGTTTGGTAAGCTCATTCTTACCCTGTTAAATCGGACTAGGAAGTCCCTAAGTCCTTTGCATGTCGTTTGCCTAACGGAAAAGATGTCATTTACCCCGGCTCCTGCCTTTTTCGCTCCCGCGTGGGTAGTGATGAATTTATCTGCCATTTCTTTGAATGTTGATATTGACTGTGCTGGTAGTTGGAAATACCATGTCAACGCTCCTCCTGTCATAGTTTCGCCGAACTTCTTCAACAGCACCGATGGTACCTGTTCTTTCGACAAATCGTTGCCTTTAACTGCAGTGACGTAGTGGATTAGGTGGTCTTCTGGGTCGGTGGTGCCATCGTATATTTTCAAGTATGGCGACATTTTGAAGGTTTTTTGGAATAGAGTGGGGTGCTGCCCCTTCATTATACGGTTGTTCGACTAATCGGCCCACGTCATGTTTTGGTAGCAACTTCGGAGCGCTCGGTATTTTATCGACCCTTTCCTGATGCTCTTTCATTTAATCACATAGCTTTTTGTTCTCGTTTTCCATGTCTTCCATTTTCTTCAAGATGGCCGCGAGTGCATTGTTATCCGCATCAACAGCAACATGAGTATTATCTGCGCGTGGAGTTTCCGGCCCATCGGCAATAGTTGCGGTTTCTGCATGTATTGTGCCTCCGACATCCCTTTGAGTGGGTTTATCGAGTATGCTGCTCAAGGTGTTTGTCAGCCACTCCTCTAATAGCCTTTTCACAACTGGTGGCACTTCTCCTGCTGCGGATGTTGAGGTCTTCTTCTCGCGCGAGACGATCACGCTTTCGTGCATGGTGGATATGACATCTTCCTCATGTGTACTTGGCGTTGTGTTTTCATTGTTCTCCCTACCGGCTTCGTTGAAGAAATCTAGAAGATTGTTCGTGACACCTACTATTGCTTTTAATCTTGCTTCTCCCTTTTCTACCATTGCTGACTTTTGCGAGGCTATGAAGAGGCGATTAACTCTTTCAAGGATCTAGATGAAACTAAAATCTTGGCTATAGAAATCCCCACAGACGATGTCAAATTGTTTGATTCAAAAGATAATAGAACCTTATTGAATAAATCAATCAATGAAAATGATGAGGGTAAATATTAGCTAAGCATAATAATCTCTAGAACAAAAGGGATATAAGATGAATACAATGGATATTGTTCTTGATCTTGTGACGATCAGTGATTGAACGTTAGAGATGCTAATAGTTTTTTGTAGAAAAGTATTTCAATCAATGTTTTTTATTTCAGAAAAATAGAAAAGCAGCCTCCTTTACAAGGTTATTTCCCGCTATAGTTAAGGGATATGCCCCTTCTGAACCCTAAAAGACACATTGTGGGGAATATTCTTAATATCCTCTATCGGAGCTACACTACTATACGAGTCGTGCAGTCTCTGTCCGCTTGTCTGTTGTCCTTCATTGAATATCGAGCTACGAGAATCTCGTCGTTGGTCATATTCATCAACAACAAAAACGCGCCGCAATATAATGATGCTGCAGCAGTCATTCGGAAAGTCAGTTAGCCGGATTCTAAGAAGATAGCACAAGAAACAAATTGAAACTGGCAAGTGTAGAAAGTGATTCGACAGCTATATAAGGTTAACATCCTTTTTCGATGTAGAAATGTCAGGTAATGGGGTAAGCGTGGCGTCACAAAGCTATCCTAGTCGGCGAGGAACTTAACACATTTCGGAACTATCAGGGCCTTAATCTTGCTTTCCCAAAGCAGTCAAACCGACTACTTATTCAACCTCTTAGTTCCTTTTAGGCACAAACTAACAGTTGTTCAAATCAGATATTCTCTCGGTAATGTTTATTTGTAGTTACAAAAATATTTATTGGGTTCCGCTGTTGATTACGAGTTATGCCACATTCATTAAGGGATCGTTTGGTATGAGGTATAAGGGTGGTATAAAAATTTAATACCACCTTAATATTTTGTTTGGTTAGTAAACTAGGTATAAGTTATCCCGGTATTAATTTTAATACCGGAATAACTTATACCTTATAAAAGGTGGGGTAATTAGCACCGGTATAACTTATACCTTCTTAAAAATTATGCAATTGTCATTCTTAACACAACATACCAAACAATGAATAAACAACAATCCCAGAATAACTAATCCCAACATAACTTATCCCAATATAACTTATACCGACATAACTTATACCGGTATAAATCATATTCCAACCAAACGACCCCTAAAAAAGTCACAGCATAAAAAGTAGTATTCTCTCTGTTTGATATGTCTTAGTTCGATTGCACAAGAAACTTAAAGAAATTAAGAAAGTCTTTTAAATTTAATTTTATGATCTTAAACTATGAATATTGTAATATACCAAAAATGTCCTTAAATCTTATGATCCTAAATACGTTATGTGTGTTAGAGCATGTGCAGCGGAAGCAAGCATACAATCCAGGCATCAAATACATGTAAACTAGATAACGCAATAAAAACGAGATTAGAAGCAATGACCTCTTGAAGTAGTTGCACAAACCTTCCAAGCAGCAAGAATCCAGGACTGCAGCCTTCTGCTATTTGCCTAGTAAAACCTTGGACGATTTTGCTATTGGGTGGGCAAGAACAATACAACTGAAAAGGTAATTAATTAGGTGAAACTAGTCTTCCTTTAATAGACCCGAAATTAAGCCATAATATGGTTCAAAAACGTGTAGGATTCTACAAGTAGAGTCCTACTCTAACTCAAAAGGATAACTTTTCTCCCAAGCTACTTTTTACCCAAGTCTGTCCATATTTTTATTAGGTATAGCAGGGACCACAGAAATAATAACAGGCTACTAATTATAGTATTAATTCGAAATTAGCATGAATTAATTCTTGCTATAATTAATTACAATTTATTCCACTAAAAACCTGCAATTGAACTCCTTAATGTGAATTTCGAAAATTCATCAACACTTATTTTAACTCCCCGTATTAAGATTTCAAATACCAGTTAATTAAATTAAATCATTGAAAATTTAATTCAATTAACTAATTAAATCCTTTATAATTCCGCTTAAACCATTTCACGTGACGGATACAAAATCCACCGGCCGGGTTTTCACATGAAAACTTATAAGCTTAAATAAAGGGGTATCATCAAACCCAAAATCGAGTCATGGATTCTATCAACTAATCATTATTCACAAATGTTATTCGTTATTGTCCAATCTATTAGGCATATACTAACTCTAAATAGAGTCGTACCTTTTGATAAATCAAAACAATAAATAAATTACATTGATCATAATAATTATATCAAGATTAGGATTATAAGCTTATTTAATGAATTAGAGAAAATGTTTTATATATTCAGTACAAAAACATATTTTCTCTACTTGGTCCGTTCAATATACACTGAGTATACTAGCACAAGAAGTTGGAGTAAAACTACTCTCATAATCAAGATAAATTATACAATAATCTTGTGCTACAATCATCAAGATATTTTGTCCAACAATATCTTTAATTGTGAACATAGTTTATTAATTATGAGAACCAACAATTTAATCTTCTGCGCATGAGCTAAGACTCCATATACTAAATTGTCTACTGCATAACTAAAAGGACACACATGTAACAAATGATCTATTTAAAATAGTACTTTATTGAATTGAATAAATTAAATAAATAATTATTCCATAAAAAATAAAATATAATACTATGTCTAAACCGTATGGTTAATAGTATATCCCAACAATGTGAAAAGTTAGAGTTAAAAGATTCTAATTACAGAGAAAGACATTCTTTTTTAAATTGTTGAAAAATATTATCGGGTAGGTCCATTCACAAGGAGTGCTAGATGACCAATAAGCTCATTAATAAATACTCCTCCTGAACGATATACTTATTTATACACACTATTATGGGTGTAAAAGAAGCAGGTTTTTTCCTAATGTTTCTTATGTGAAACAAACGATGGCTAGATTCTCTGCATTTTAGAGAGGGTACTAGGTTATGGACAAAGGGAATGCATCCGCTTCGTAAGGATTGGTTGACACTTGACACAGACCTATTTTCACTAAGGAAAAACCTGTAAGTCTCCTATTTAATATGTTAGAATTGAGAGATCAAAGCTAATCTCAAGCTACCATTGTTGTGGCAGTTGAGCTCGAATGAAGAAGAAGAGAGAATAGTAGAGACTTCTAGAAAAATATTTGGAAAAGGAAACTAATTTTATTCTTCAGTGTGTATCCCATATATACATGTAAGAGAAAGGAAAATTATAATGACAACTACTATTGGCTAATGACAAAAATACCCTTACTAATATACTCAATAATAAGACTATACAACTATATATGTAAATACAACTGATGCTCTCAATATCCCCCCCCCCCCCTCATGTTGGAGGTGAGGAACTCACCGCCAACTTGTTAAGAACAGAAGTATGCTTGATGCCTGTCAAGGCCTTGATAAGAATGTCTGCTAGCGGAGATGTGATGGAAGGTGATGAGGCCATCATACAACTTGCCGCGGACAAAATGACAATCTACCTCTATATGCTTGGTTCGTTCATAAAACACCGGGTTTCTTGCCATGTGAACTGCAACTTGACTATCACATAAGACTGGTATAGGTTGTGGGCAAGGTACTGTCAACTCTTCTAGCAATCGTTTGAGCCAAACTAGTTCTCCAACCACCTTCCTAAGTGATCTATATTCTGCTTCTGCAGAGAAAAGTGAGATTGTTTCCTGCTTCTTGGATTTCTAGCTAATAGGATTCTCCCCCAGTAAGACAAGATATCCACTCATTGATCGTCTAGAATCAGCGCATGTAGCCCAGTCTGAATCACAATAGGATTTTACAGTGCAATCTGGATCATTGGAGAGGAAAATGCCCAAGGATGGATCATTCTTGAGATACCTCAAGACATGGAAAGCAGCCTTAAGGTGTGGCTCTCTAGGTGTTTGCATGAACTGGCTTAAGTGTTGTACACTATAAGCAATATCAAGTCTTTTATTGGTAAGGAAATTGAGCTTTCCAACTAATTTTCTGTAATAAGTAGGGTCTGCCAGTAAGGTTCCCTCTTCTGCCTTCAACTTGAGAGTACAATCTAGAGGAGAAGAGACTATGGTGTATAGACTGTCATATTCTTTCAATAAATCTGCAGTGAATTTTCTTTGTGAAATGAGAACCCCATTGTTTTTGTAGAACACCTCCAGTCCCAGGAAGTAGTGCAATTTCCCCAAATCCTTGATTTTGAACTGATCATGGAGGAAAGACTTCAGTGCCTTAATTTCTTCTACATCTGTTCCTGTAAGGATCACATCATCAACATAAACAGCCACAAATACAATTGAAAATCCATTCGTTTTATAGAACAAGGAATAATCATTGTCTGAATGTCTGAAACCCCTAGTGCATAATGTTGCAGTTAGCTTGTCATACCATTGCCTGCTTCCCTGCTTCATTCCATATAAGAACTTGTTTAACTTGCAAACCAGGCCAGGAACCTCAATCTGCAGTCCCTGTGGTGCCTCCATATACACTTTTTCATGTAAATCTCCATGTAGAAATGCATTGTTTACATCCAATTGAAACAAATCCCAGCCTCTTTTAACTGTTATACTAATCAAGGTCCTAACAGTTGTCATCTTGACAACTGGAGAGAATGTTCATTATAATCTATACCTGCTTGTTGTGTGTATCCTTTTACTACAAGTCTTGCTTTAAATCTCTCAACAGTCTCATCTGCTTTATGCTTGATTTTATACACCCATTTACATCCTATGGCCTTCTTACCTGCAGTCAGTGTCACTAGGTCCCATGCATGGTTAGCATATAAAGCCTCAAACTCTTGTGTCATTGCAGCTTGACAAGCAGGGTTTAAGGCTGCCTCATCATAAGAAGTTGGTTCAGAATCATGTGAAAGACTTCTCATCATATGCTGACTATTGTTATTTAAGGCATTAAAGCAGATATTTTGATGGTTTAAAGGGGTAAAATTTAGTAAGGCGGTGTGTGAGGTATTATTCTTTAGATTTGGAAGAGAGTACACATATTCATTTAAGTAACTTAGTGTTTTGACTATTTTAGATGGTCTTGTATCATTTCTGGTGTTTAGAGTATTGGTGGAATGATGGTTTGAGGTGTCTGAAGTGCTGGGTGAAATCTCAGAAGAATTCATATCAACAGGTGGAGAGTTACCTTGATCTAAAGGTGAGGAAATATTTTGATCATTTGGTGAGAAAGTATTGGTGATAGAACTTGGTGCAGTCCTACTTGGTGGCTGACTGTTACCCAAAGTATCATCTTTATGACCCTCACATGTATGATCAGAGTGAAAAGATGGCAAGACACAAGGAAAAGAAGTGTGATTAGGAGACACTATAAAGGGGAAAACATGCTCATGGAATTGTACATCCCTGAAAATGTGTATTCTCTTAGTAGCTAAGTTCATCACCTTGTAATATTTTGTGCCAAAGAGGTATCCCACAAAGACATGGGGCTCAGTTCTAGGTTCAAATTTGTCTTTATGAGTTTTGAGGACAGTGGAGTAACACAAGCATCCAAAGCTTTTAAGGTGAGAATACTTAGATTTCTTCTTGTAAAGCATTTCAAAGGGTGATTTGTTATTTAGGATTGTAGAGGGTAATCTATTAATCAAGTATGTGGCGGTAAGGATGCATTCACCCTAATATTTGATGGGTAATTTGGATTGGTATAATAAGGCTCTTGCAGTTTCTAACAAATATTTGTGTTTTTTTTCCACCACACCATTCTGTTGAGGTGTGTATGGGCAGGTTTTCTGGTATATAATGCCTTTGGAATTGAAGAATGATGAGGTTTCATTGTTGACAAATTCCATTCCATTATCAGACCTCATGGACTTAATGGAAGAACTGAACTGGTTTTCTATCATGTATACAAACATTTTCAGCACTTGAAGAGTGTTGCTTTTACAGCTTAGAAGATGTGTCCATGTGGACCTACTGAAGTCATCAACTATTGTAAGAAAATATTTGTAATTATCATGGGTCACTGTGTGGTATGGTTCCCAGAGATCTATGTGTAGGAGGTCAAAAACCTTTGTGGAAGAAGTAGTTTTTTGAGGGAATGGCAATCTTGTTTGTCTGGCCATAGGACAAATTGAACACAAGAATGGTTGTTTGGGTGCAAAGTTTACAATTATGGAGGATATTCCCCTCATTTTCACAAAAGGCACATGGCTTAATCTATTATGCCACAAGTAATCAACACATTTTCCATAAGATGAAAAATTGGAAAAGGATGCAGAAGCATTAGTAGAACAAGAAGATGTACAAGACCCTTTCTTATTACTTGAAGATGAAACATTTACATATGATGATGGTGAAGGGGATCAGTAGGATATGTTCCTAAATTGTCATTATTTACAGTGAGTGATGTGTGTAATTGTGCACTATTTGAATTTTCAGCAGATACAGAATTTGAAATAAGAGGAGTAGAGACAGTAGTAGAACCAAGGAACCGGCATCTTGAGCAGAGGAAGTATCAGACCATTCCTTGCGCTACCAATCTCCATAGACCTCTTCATTGAAGGGGCCTATAAAATACAGGACAAATCAGAAAATTGAACAATCGACTTAAGATATGATGTTAGACAATGAACTGAGATCAAATTGAACCTAAAACGGGGAACAAACAACACTTTATGTAAAGTCAGTTTGGGACTAAGGACTGCATCACCAATTTCTGTCACTCTAACCTTATATCCATTTGGTAAGGTTACTAGGAAAGGATAAGGTAAAATTCTAATGTTGGTTAATAGAGTTTTGTTATAAGACATATAGTTTGTAACCCTGGAATCTAGAATCCAATATTCAGCAGACGATTTGGAACATTTACATAAAAGATTACCAATAATTTCCTTATGAGTAGAGCAAGCCAGTATACTTGCAAAGTTTGCTACTCCACTAGTAATGTTGTTTTAGACTTCAATTGCGTTTCCACCATGGAAATTTTCCAGTAAATGCAGCAGCTGATTGTACTGCTCCTTTGTCAAGTTTTAAATCCCCATACATTGATTTCCAGCATCTATTTCACTGTGCCCTCCTGAAAACACATCTTATGTCCCTCCATGTACATTTGCAGCAGATGCTATAGTTTTCCTTTTAGTGAATTTAAAATCCTAGGGGAATCCATGTAATTTGTAGCATTTGTCTCTAGTGTGCCCTTGCTTCTTGCAGTAACTGCAAAATAGGCGTGCCCTGTTTGATGGATAATTGCCTCTATATGAGTTGTTCCTTATGTTATTTCTCTGTTGAGCATAGTTGGTCCTAAAGCCTGGATTTGCAGGTCCATTGGCATTCATTGAGGCAGACTCTATCATCAGATGATTGTTTGGTCTAACTTCCCTTTGCTTTTCTTCTTGGATTAGGATAGAAAATTCTTGTGCAATCCAGGGCAACGGGTTCATCATCAAAATGCTCCCTCTCATGAATGTATAGACCTCGTTCAATCCCATTAAAAACCTAATTAACCTCCTGTCCTATTCTACCTTCTGTATACTTGCCTTGGCACCACGAGTACATTGGCATTTGCATTGAGCATATGCATTTAGAGTGTTTAATTCTTCCCAGAGCTTCTTCATTTTCGTATAGTATCCTATAATGTCTAGGGTTCCCTGACTTAGGTTATTAATTTCCCTTTCAAGCTGGTACAATTTTGCTCCATTCGTCTGATCGTACCTATCCTCCAGTTCCTGCCATAGTTCTTTCGCATCGACTACATATTGAAAATTGTTCGCTAGATCCTTTGAGAGTGAGTTGAGAATCCACGATGTTACCATATCGTCGCATCTCTCCCACTGTTCAAACGTCGGATGGTTGGAGTCTGGCTTCTTACACTTTCCATTGATAAAGCTAACCTTATTCTTCACTGAGAGAGCTCTCAGGACACCTCTTCTCCAAGGTCTATAGCCAAATCCATCAAATATTACCGGCACCAGTGTCGATCCGACACTTTCTGAAGGATGCTTGTACAAAAGATTGGTTGAATCTAACGTATCCTTGTTTGCATTTGGTAAATCAGTTGAATTCAAAGAATCACCATCTATCGCCATGATATAGTTGAGATAATTCACAATCTGTGAAATGTGGGTAAAAATTAGGGTTTCGCGATCCCCGATCTATGACTTCTAATCGAGCAAAAATTGATGAAAAAGGTGATAAACTTGAATGAGAATTGAGCTATACGTGAGCCTGGGCTCTGATACTATGTTAGAATTAAGAGATCAAAGCTAATCTCAAGCTGCCATTGTTGTGGCAGTTGAGCTTTAATGAAGAAGAAGAGAGAACAGTAGAGACTTCTAGAAAAAATATTTAGAAAAGGAAACTAATTTTATTCTTCAGTGTATATCCCATATATACATGTAAGAGAAAGGAAAATTATAATGACAACTACTATTGGCTAATGACAAGAATACCCTTACTAATCTACTCAATAATATGACTATACAACTATATATATAAATACAACTGATACCCTTACTAATCTACTCAATAATATGACTATACAACTATATATATAAATACAACTGATGCTCTCAATATAATAGTTGCAGGCTAAATACGATAAAAACTGACTAAATAGAAAAGTAAGAGACATAAATTGATATAAATTAAAAAGGAAAGTAAGAGAAATAAATTGATATAGTTTCTCTTATTTCATTAAATAAGTATTGGCGATATGCCTCTTTTGGAATAGAAGAGTAAAAAAATGATTGAAACGTCATTAGTTCTTTAAACACTACTAGAAATTCGGGTTTTAGCGACCACGAAAAGTGACCAAAGTTGGTCGCTTATCGGCCAAAAAGCGACCAAACAGGCCTGGTCGATCTTAAGCTGGTCCCTTTACCTTAGGGATCAAAGTTGGTCGCTAATTAGCGACCAACTTTGGTCTCTCAAGTAAAAGGGCCAAATTTTCCGGATAAAATGGTTGCAACAATATTTTAATATTATAATTCTGGCGACCAAAGTTGGTCTCTTTCTGTAAATTACGTTTTTATTTATTTATTATTAATCATAAAATAGCGACCAAGTTTGGTCTGTAAATAAAATATTATATTTTAAAATCTGGAAAATAGAGACCAAAGTTTTTTTTTTGGCAATCCACTAGGCAAGCGCCTAGGGCTAGTTTTTTTATTAATAACAGAAAAGAAAAAATACATCAATTAGGAAAAGTACAAATAAGGGGGACAATAGCACCGGTATTGTTACCCATATAACACAAACCGGACTTACCTTATCGTACTAATCCTATTGAGGCTTGCCAACCTCGACTACTAACAAGCATGTAGAAAATATGAACTTGAAAGGACTAAATATTCTATTATCATCACAGAATTTATAGCATACTCTGTGATAAGATTACAAATGATAATACTTAAAAAGTGATAAAATAATACAATACAAAAAATTGAGTCTTTGCCCTCTTTGTTGAAAATTGTGCATTCTCCAATTTGTATCTCTTTTGCTTCTTCTTCCGCTTTCTTCAAATACTCTTCAAATTTTATCATTTATTTTTTGATTTATTTGACCTTGTGGAAGTGGTAGGTACACTCGCCTTTTGTTTTGCATTTCTCATTGGTGGCTTCCTAAGGGAAACCTCTTGTGTTGCTTTTCCTTCCTTTGTGTTATCTTCTCGTTGTGTTGACGAACATATTTTTTGAGTGTTTTGTTCCTGTGAATCACCAAAATAAACTTCATGTTCTGTTTGGTCAGTCCATATCTGATGCTTAGAGCTTAATATCTCTTGAAGGTCGATTAAATGGACAGGTTCATCCCTTAGCTCAGCTTCACTAGCTGCTGCAATCTGCTTCTGCTTTACCTTCTTCTTCTTCTTTCCTGTTATTGTTTGTGGATTGACTTCAATTAGTTGCTGCTGACTTGGGTTTGGTGATGTTTCATTTCGATCACAATGCAAGAGTGCATCACATTGAGTGTGTGCACGTTGTTGTTGTTGCCCAGGATAATGATCTTGAGCATAAGAAACTTCTTGATCCCTCAAGTCTTGACTTTTGTTCTTGATGACTTCTTTATCATTACCTGTAGATAGTAGAGGTTGTGCAAAACCCCCACTATATTCACCAATCAACTCAAAGCTGGAATTTCTTGCGCCGATGTATTCAAAGTGACCAAAGGCTGTTTGGTTATGGAATTGGCATTCAACATCATGGCAACCTGAGCGTCTTTGATGATTTTCTCCACTTGAGGACTAGTGAATTGCAGCTTGGAGGGGATGAAAACACCCTTCACTAACTCGTCTAGATTGCCCGTTGAAAAATTTCGTCGAAATGGACTGTTACTGGGCATTTGACGATTGCTACTGCTGGAAACTGGAACTATTTGCTGGGTTGAATGAGCATCTTTTAATGTTGTTGAATTAAATTCAACATCTTCCTCTACTGCCAATCCTAAACCACCAGTTGGTTTCAAAGCAGTAGTAGCCCCCAAGTTTGCATCTACACTAGTTGGTGAAAATACAATCCCAACAGGAGGTCGATCAATATTTTCCTCCATATTAGAACCAACAACAGTCCTAGCATTTGCAACTTTTCCAACCGGTGCACTCATAGTATGTCGATCAGCAGATTTTAAGGCTCCAGCCTGCACATTGTTTTGCCCCTTATCAGTCACTACAATTTCTGGGATAGCTGCGTTACCAGCTAATTCACCAACTGCGGTAGGAGGTTGATCACAAACTGTAGTTTCCTCAGTAAGCCCATTAGCAGTCACATTATTTTCAGGTTGTACACCAGTTGTTGCTTTACTCGCAGAATTAGAAAATGTTGCCAAAGCTGTTGTTGAACCTCGCGCAGCATCATTCTTTTTAACCTTTCCAGTTTGCATTGCTGCACCAGATTTTTCAATTTGTTCCTCTTCATTCACGTGAAGAACTCGATAACCTACTGCATTATAACAACAACAAAAACAACAACCCAGTATAATCCCACAGGTGGGGTCTGGGGAGGGTAATATGTACGCAGACCTTACCCCTACCCCGGAGGCAGGGAGGCTGTTTCCAGGAGACCCTCGGCTCAACCTACTGCATTAGTAGTAGCATTATTAAGTCGATCACCTCTAGCTACTGTCATTAGAACACTTTCATTAAGTCTATCACCTCCATCAACAGTAGCTTTCCAAACTCCACTTCTAGCTTTCACAAATCCAAAAATATTATCTGCATTCAATGCACCTGCTGCTTGCTTTAGCGCACCTAAGTCATTCTCATTCAACAATTCAAAACTTTGTAAGCCATCATCAGTTGATAAACCAGTAGCAGCTCTATCAGTTGTCTTAACGACTTGCCCAGCCTGTACATTACAATTTTTATCCCCTGTAGTATCCAATGGCACAGTAGCTTCAACAAATGCATCATCAAATGCATTCTGACTTTCCATCTTGTCATAGCATGCATTTTTTTTTATTCCATGCTGAAATTGCCCAGTTGCAATTCGCACATCAGTTGGAACCTCTTCTAAAACCTTGCACAAAGCTGCTTCAAATAGAGGTTCATCAGTCCCATTAAGAGCAGCTATAGTTTGTACTGGTGCCTTAGCACGATTAGCATTATTATTTTGTCTTGTATCTGCTGCTAACATTTTTGCATCAGCATTCAAATTATAAAAAGCTTCCACGATTGGATCCACACTATTGGATATCCTTGCTAAAGCTGTTCGAACGGGAACATCTCTCGAAAGTGGAGGTGGATCTTTACCAATCTGTGTAACATCACCAACGGAAATTTTAAAATTCTCCTTGTTCTGAATTTGTTTACCTCTTTCGACTTGTGTATCATTCTGCTCATCTAGATTTTCTTTTGCTGCTTCAACCTCTAATTGCCCATTCCTTTTTTAATTGAGATAATCCCTCGCATCACCTTGCAATTTGTCCAAACTTTTCAAACATTTAGTTTCATCGACGTTAACTATATCTTCCTAATTTTTCTCGATTCTCCAACGACATGATTTTTCATCATGTCCTTGATGCTTGCAGCATGTACAGTACTTTGGTAAGTTATCATACACGATCCCCTGATGATGTTCTACAGATTTCATATTCACGATATTTATCCTAACTTTCTTAGGATGATTATCAAGAAGGTCTAGCAATACCTTAACTCTTGCTGTACTTGGTCGTGTTCGATCTTGCGTCGCCTTGCCCACTGCAAGAGGTTTTCCCACAAGACCAAAGTTGGTCGCTTTACTATAAATTTTTTTAATTTTTTTTAAAATAATCGACCAAAGTTGGTCGCTAACTTCAAGAATTAATTTTTTTTAAGTAATATGCGACCAACTTTGGGCGCTATATTCCCAGAAATTGTTATTTTTTTAATGGTATAGCGACCAAAGTTGGTCGCTTTTTTTTTAAATCTGGGTTAAATAGGGACCAACCTTGGTCGCTATTTTTCAAAAAATTATTTTTTTTAAATTGAAAAGCGACCAAATTGTGACCAGAGTTGGTCGCTTTTATTGGTATATTGCTGGCAGGAACTGCATGTTTTGGCAGCTACACCACCTGCCAGCTTACCAAAATTCCTAAACATGCATTTTATGCCAACAACAAGCAACAACAACAACAATAAACAACAACAACAACAACAACAACAACATTATATCCAACAAAGTATAAAGTTCAATAGAACTTTATACTTTAAGCTAACCAAACTAATAAATTAATTGTTATTACAAAACCATTCGAAAACCGATTGTATTTGTCTAGTTGAAAGTGTATAAAATTCAAGGATTGTTCTGTACATCATTACCATCACCGTATGATGAACTTTCATCACCAAGACGGTATCCAGAATGGTGTATTTGTCGAGGATGGGAAGAACGATCACGGGAAGGACGGGAGGAACGAGCACGGGGAAGGCAAGCCTCTGGCGATGACTCACAAGACCGGGGAATCATAAAACTGCTAGAAGCTAGGAGAGATTTGATCTACTCCTGCATGCCAGTGTACTGAATATCTCTAAGCTTTTCTCTCTCCTTGGCGGCTTCTAGATCGGATGTGAGCTTTGCCACAATCTCCCGCATAGAGGAGAGGCTCTCCCCATCAAGTTGATAGGCTTGCGAGGAAGTCCTATTCCTTTCATTCCACACTTATACCGATGAAATTTCTTATTAGGAAGCCCGTATACCTTCCCCCATTTTGGACTGCCAGCAGCCTGCGTCCACATTCTCTCAGCATCCTCGTTCGATAGTTGGATTGGCTCGCCCGACTCATTAGGTGGTTGACTGCGTATGAATTGCTCCACTTCAGCTGTGAAGCGACCCTATAAGAAAAATTACATTAGATTAGTATTTCAAAATTTATATAAAAGTAAATCAAAATTCTTAATGAAAAGTGAAAACTTACATGTACAGTCGAGACTCGGCCCTCGACCCACCTTTCTTGGTCCGTCCCTTTCTTCTTCTTTACAATATGAGTCTTCTTGAAGAGCTCATCTTGGTTCATCAGACGCCCCAACTTTTTTCCCTGAAAACTCATAAATTTTAGTTAATAAACAGAATAGATATAGTTTAAAAATTAAAATAAATTAAGCAATTACGTACCATTCTTCGTTTTATTGTCCCTAGGCTGATCGCACCTCTAGTGTGCAAGGATCATCCCTTCTCAGATGCCCGAGCTTTCCTTCCCTTTTCGCTCTTCTGTAAGAACTCTGTGTTAAGACATTGCCTTTGCAAATCCTCTCATAAATTCTGAAGCAACCAGCCAGACTTCTGGTTCAACTTTCTAGCTTTGGAGAAACAATGGGACAACTGCTTTCGAGCTTTTAGATGGAAATTTGTAGCCACATCCGCGCTATAGTGGTGTTCCCATACACACTTGCTCTGTATTTCAAAAGTTAAGTATTATATGGAAATATCATATTTAGATGGAAATATCATAAAAGCTATATTCGATATATTATATTTANTTAAGTATTAATGCACTTAACTTTTGATTAATTATGCATTAACACACTAAGCTTTTATCGAATATATATATAAGCTATATTCGATACATATATATATAAGCTAAATTCGATATAATTCGATATACATAAGCTAAGCTATATTGTATAATACATACTTAGATGGAAATATCATAAATATAAATAATTATACTGCTTAAGAGAATATTTATACCTTAAATTGATTGAAAATTTTCTCCTTCAGCGAGAATGGGAATTCACTCCAAGTCGCATAAGGACCATCATAAAGCTTCCTGGTGGCTTTGGTGATTATCCTTGTAGTAATATTACTAAGGATGAACCTGCAATTTAATTAAAAAATACATTAATATCTTAGTAAAACTGTACAAAACAATAAAAGTAAAAATAACAAATAACTCTTACACGTCACCCTCAGGGACTATGATGATCCTGCCATATTCATCATAATGCACCTCTTCGTCATCATCAGCATCACCGTCCGAAGCATTTATATCGGAGGCATGTGTGGAAGGTGTAGGGGGTCAGAGCTAGTATCTCACAGGTGAAGGCCTGCAATAGATGAAGTCTCAGATGAAGATGGATGCGAGCACTGGGACTGCGAGCCCTGGGAGTGCGACATAGCTGTATGGGCCGCAAGTGGATGTGACACTGATAGCTGTGACCTGAGTGGCTGTGACACGGATGGCTGTGATCCATGTGGATGTGACATGGATCGATGCGATCCATGAGATGCTGATGGATGTGATCCACGTGGTAGTGAGACAGGTGGACTGTATGTCGGACGTACAGTCCTATGGCCCAGTGAAGAAAGACCTGGCGTCTGCATGAAGGTGCTGGTGATGTTGTGGCAGCTCAGAATAGCCCTGGGGTGGAGGCCCAGACATAGGCATAGGCACAGGCATCTGTGAAGAGGCAGGAAGGGATTGAGTAGTATCTTCTACCCTCCTCTTTGGTTTCCTAGCCTTTTCTCGACCCCGAGAACCAGTAGGATCACTGTTACCTCGACCCTTGCCTGTCATCTGCATAATATAATACATAGTTAGATTGAAACATATAAAGAAACTAGTTATAAATGAGAGTTATTAAAGAAACCAACTTTTTAAAGCTCATCGACGTATAGTTCCTCGTCCGAGAATTCTTCTTCCTCACTAGTTTGAGCTTCATCAGTTGATTCTTCTTCCTCGTTTTCTATAATTCTTACTTCATTTATATCAACTTCTTCCAATATGTGTTCAGGATGTTCCAGATCATTTTCTAAAACTTCATCCACTATTTGGTGAACACTGGATATATTGTTTGATATGCAATATCTAACACATTCTCGACTTCTACCCTACCCACAGGCTTAGTTTTTATTGTAACCCACTAATCAGACTTATTCTGCCGCAATGGATAAGGAGCATAATACACTTGCCTAACATTATGTGCAATTATGAAAGGACCATAGCGATCATACTCCCTCGTATGATTAACCTCAATTATGTTGTATTGATTGTGTACTCTGGTACCTCTTGTTGGATGTGGGTCAAACCAGTTGCATCTGAAGAGTATCAATTTCTTAAATTGCCAACCTGTATATTCTAGTTCTATTATTTCTTTGAGCACACCATAATAATCAATATCTCCATCTTGGTTTCCATCACCACCTTGAACCTACACTCCACTGTTGTTGCTATTTTTATTTTTAGAGCAATCCTTTGTATGAAACTTATAACCATTCACAATTTACTTAGACATTGTTGTGACCTCAACCCCAGGTCCCCAAGATACATCTTTCAAAAATTGATTTACACCATTATTTGGATCATTTACCTACAAATTGTTTAAAAAATTCATAAGTTACCATAACTTCCAAACATTGTTTACCTACATAGTGTTAATATTTTAAGGAGAAACTTACAAATTATTTGAACCATATACCAAATCTCGTATATACAGCATCATGGCCAAAGTGACCCACAAAGTGACTGTGACACATCAAATATTTTTAGTAGTTGCATTGAGATGTAATCACAGTAATTTTTAGATTTTGATAACTACTAAATCAATACTTACTTGAGATATGGTACAACTTTGGGACAATTTAGTAACACGTGAAGCATAGCTGACTTGTACTCCATATCACTCAAACTTCTCTTTCTAACATCCTTAGAACATCGGCCTGGTTGATTGAATATGGACATAGGCGGATATAATGGATCATTCCTAAGGTCGACTGTGTGCATGTTGGGCCTATTCCTAGCACATGGTACATTACTCTAAAAATAATAAGCACAAAAATGAGCAGTTTCCTTCGCAAGACTATTCATCTGCTTAATAGATTGTTTGCATTTGCCAATTGTCCTACATAATTTCAGGTTAGCCAAGAACATTCGTTTAAAACAGAAAATTACATCAAACTTAAAATATTACCTCTCAAAGGGATACATCCATCTACATTGAACAGGCCCTCCAAGTCGTGCCTCGTGTACAAGGTGGATTGGAAAGTGTTCCATCACATCAAAAAACCCACATGGAAATATCGTTTCCATCTTAGTAGAAGTTACACGAATGTTCTGGTCCATCCGGAGTAGGTTTTCTTCCCTTAATGTGGAAGAACACAAGTCTTGAAAAAAAACTAATCTCTGTGATGGGTTTCCAAATTTGTTTATGAAAACCACAAAATGCAAAAGGCACTAAGGTCTCCATGAAAACATGACAGCCATGACTTTTCAAATAGCTCAACTTCCCTACCTCCATATCAACTTTTTTCCCAAAATTCGACGCATAACCCTCAGGCATCTTCAATTTCTTTACCCAATCACAAATTTGCCGCCTTTCCTCCAAAGTGAATGTGTAACTTGCTTTGGGCTTGAACACCTTACCATTGTTTGTTGTCTGCAAGTATAATTTAGGTCGCCTGCAATATTCTTGTAAGTCCATTCTAGCCTTCGGGTTATCCTTTGTCTTACCTTTAACATCTATCACTGTGTTGAACAAATTGTCAAAATAGTTATTCTCAATATGCATGACATCAAGGTTGTGACGGAGAAGATTATCCTTCCAATAAGGCAACTCCCAAAATATACTCTGTTTCGTCCAATTATGAGTAACACCGTATCCGGGGAATCTATAAGGTGAAGCTTCAGTAACTTTACTGAAGTTCTAGACCCTCTCCCAAATTTCCTCACCTAAAAGTATTGGAGGTGGGAAATCATATTCCATTTTATTCTTTTTGAATGCATTTTTCATCCTTCTAAACTCATGATCCGGAGGCAAGAATTGACGATGACAATCAAACCATGATTGCTTTCGGCCATATTTCAAAGTGAACGCTTTACTATTTTCCATGCAGTAAGGACAAGCTAGCTTCCCAGCAGTCATCTACCCAGACAACATTCTATACGTATGAAAATCGTTAATTGTCCACACTAAATTAGCACGCAAAATGAAATTCTGCTTGGTTGATATGTCATATGTTTCAACACCATCGTACCACAATTGTTTTAGCTCATCAATCAAAGGTTGCAAATATACATCAATCAAACTTTTCGGATTACGTGGACCGGGGATAATACAATTTAAGAATATATATGGACTAGTCATGCACAACTCGGGTGGTAGATTATAAGGTGTAAGAAAGACAGGCCAACATGAATATGGTGTGGCAGATACAGAAAAAGGCGTGAAGCCATCCACACACAGACCTAATCGAACATTACTTGGTTCACTAGCAAAATCTGGATATGTCCTATCAAAGTTCTTCCAAGCTTCTCCATCTGAAGGATGACACATAACACCAGGTGGTCTTCTATTTTCAAAGTGCCATCTCGTATGAGGAGCAGAACTCATCGACGCATATAACCTCTTTAACCTAGGTATAAGAGGTAAATAATGCATCGACTTGATAGCGACCATATTCTCACTGGAAAGCCTTTTGAAACGAGGCTTTTCGTAAAATTTACAACTGTCCAAACTTGCATCATCCTTATAATATAACATGCAACCATCTTCACAACAATCAATTCTCATTGACGAAAGTCCTAACTAAAAAACTAATCTCTTTGCCTTGTAGAAATCACCAGGTAATTCGATATCAGGGTCAACTAGTTCACGCATAAGGTCAATGAAAGAGTCCATGGCTCCTTGAGAAATATTCCAATTAGATTTCATACTTTTTAATCGAACTACAACAGAAAACTCAGAGTGCGAACTTCCATTACGTAGTGGACGACTAGCTTCCTCTAAAGCTTTATAAAAACATTTTGCTTCATCATTAGGAGCTTGTTCAACATTTTTATTGGGCTCACCCCTAAGTGCATCCCAAAAGCATCCGCAACCATATCATAAATTCTAGAATCACGATATGTACTCTCCACCGACCTACTACTTTCACCCACAACCATGTTATGAAATATCCCATGGCTACCATCGATCTCTCCATGACTAGTTGTAACGACCCGACCGGTCATTTTGAGCCCCAGTGCGTCGTTCAATGGTTTGAGGCCATGAGCAGCTTCATTTCAGGTATTGTGACTTATTGTCGGAATTTAAATTCAGGAAGATCGGAGTTAAATTTAAATAAAAATTCTCATTTGAGAAGCTTAAAGTTGAAAGAATGAACTAGGATTGGACTTTTGAGTAAACGACCTCGGAATCGGGATATGAAGGTTCCAGTAGGTTCGTATGATGATATCGGACTTGGGCGTATGCCCGAATCGGGTTTTGGATGACCCGAGAGCATTTTGGTGCCTATTGTGGAAGTTAGCATTTTGAAAGAAATTTCTTAAGTTTGGCTTGGAGTGAATTTCAGCGTTATCGATGTCTGTTTTGGATTCCGAGACTGGGAGTAGCTCCGTATGGTGATTCTGGAGTTGAGATCGTGATCGGAAGTGAATTCGGAGGTCCGTAGGTCATTTTGAAGCCATTTGGCTAAAGATAGAAATTTGAAGGTTTTTAAGAAGTTTGACCGGGAGTGGACTTTTTGATATCGAGGTCTGAATCCGATTCCGCAAGTTGGAGTAGGTCCGTAATGTCAAATATGACTTGTGTGTAAAATTTGAGGTCAATTGGATATGATTTGATGGGTTTAAACACCGGAAGTAGAAAATGGAAGTTCAAAGTTTATAAAGCTTGGATTGGAGGTCGATTGATGATTTTAGCGTTGTTCGATGTGATTTGAGGCCTCGAGCAAGTCCGTAATGTGTTTTGGGATTAGTTGGTAGGTTTGGTTGAGGTCCCGGGGGCCTCCGGTGGATTCTGAGTGATTAACGAATCGAAATTGGAATTTGGAAGAGAACTAAAGGCATCGGTTGCTGGTATTTTTGCTTCTGCGGTTGGTTGACCGCAGAAGCGGCACCGCAGAAGCGAACGGGGAGCCGCAGAAGCAGTTTTTGGCCCAAAGTTTGAGGACCGTAGATGCGGTCAAAATTCCGCAGAAGCGGAACCGCATCTGCTGAAGGGGCATCGCAGAAGCGGGAAACGGCGGCATGGGAAGGAGCCACAGAAGCGGCCTTTGGACTGCATGAGCGGAACCGCTGATGCGGCATGGCTTCCGCAGAAGTAGAAATGACTGGAAGCAGAACCTTGTTTTAAATTGTGGGATTGAGTTCATTTCTCCCATTTCTTCATGGTTTGGGCGATTTTTTGGGAGCTTCAAGAAAGGATTTTGTCGTCAATGTTGAGGTAAGTTACCCCAATCACTTTTGAGTTAAATACATTGATTATGTATGGAGTTTTAGCATGTAAATGGGTAGAAAATTGAGGGTTAAAGGAAGACCTAGAAAATTAGTGTTCTTGGATTTTCACCATGATTTTGAGTATGGAATTAAGAGGAAATCATATATTTGAGTTCGTGAGTTCATGGGTAAACTTTATCTTCGAGAAATTTCGGATTCCGGGCACGTGGGCCTGAGGGCATTTTTGTCAACTTTTCATTCGGGGTTAGGAATTGTTGTAAATTGGGTTCTAAAGTATAATTGAGCATGTATTAATGGATTTATATGATCGTTGGCTAGTTTTGGGGCATTGTGCGTTGGTGCAAGTCTTCGAAAGAATGTAATATGCGGGTTATGAGTCTTCGGAGCGAGGTGAGTCTCCTTTCTAATCTTGTGAGGGGGAATTTACCCCATAGGTGAAATAATTGATTATGTGCTCCTATATGTGGGGGCTACGTTCGCACGAGGTAACGAGAGTCTGTGCGTAGCTACTATTATGCTATTGTCTGGGTATTTATGATCCATCAACATGTTATACTTGGATTAAATATGAACCCATTGATGACTTGAATTGTTTAAATCACCTTTGATTAGTAAACGAATTTAAAAAGAGATTAAACATCATTTCCTGAATTGTTAAACAGAGAATTGGCTTATTTGGATAATTATTCCTCAATAAAATTCTAATTTGGCTATCTGAGCATGTATCTTACGTGTACCTGCATCGCATGGATAATTCGCGAGCAGGGTGATTGTTTATTTTATGTTAACCGCGTCGCATGGATGATTCGCGAGAGGGTTAATAGATCGCATTAAACTAATAAATGGATTTCTAAAAATACTTAAGCTTCATTTTCTCAAATTATTAAAGAGAATTGGCCTTTCTTGGATAGTTGCTCCATGTTGACTTCTTGACTGATTGTTTGTCTGTGTGTGTTTATTTTGGAACGGGCCGAACGCTTCAGCAGATTAATAGATGCATCTATAGGCGCGCCGTCGACCCTCGCCAAGTGCACATTTATTTTTGTTGGATCGGGTCGTCGCCTCGGTATGATATGCGCATGCTTGTGTTGCTGCCTCAACTTAATCAAGTTATTATTGCCCTTTTGTGGCTTAAAAAAATATTTGGATTGTAATTAAAGAGAAGTTTTGGAACGTTTTCCTATGAAAGAATTACGTGTTTACTTGTTTCCTCTATCTGGATAAAAATCATGTTTATAAAATAAATCCACTGTTTAATAAATACATATTAAGGATGAATCATTATTGGACTATTAGAGAGTGTCAAGTTGACCATCTCGTCTCTACACCTTCGAGATTAGGCGGGACACTCACTGAGTACATGTTGATTACGTACTCATACTACACTTATGTGTATTTTTGTTGCACAGGTATATATATATACCTCTAGCAGCCTACGGGGCGTAGTAGCACGGACGTTTCTGGGACTAGGTGAGCTGCATCATTCGAGGCAACCGCAGCTAGGGCTGTCCCTTCCAGTGTACTGTATTTACTTTCCGTCCACTGTATTCAAGACGGATATTGTATTTTATTTCTCTTATCAGTAGATGCTCATGCACTTGTGACACCGGGTTCTGGGATGGTTTGAAGTATTGTATTAACTGTTCAACATTTAAATTTGATTTGAAACTATATCCTTTAAAATCTCTTAATAATTAAGGAAAATCCTGGATTTCAAAAGTGTTAAAAATGAGATTTAATTAAGTATTTGAGTTGGTTGGCCTGACGGCGGTGTCCGGCGCCACCACGACCGTTAGTGGATTTTGGGTCGTGACAACATGGTATCAGAGCAATAGTTTCCGTCGGTCTCATGAGTCATGAGCAAGTCTAGTAGAGTCTCGCGGATTGGTACGGAGACGTCTGTACTTATCCTCGGGAGGCTGCAGGACTGTTAGGAGTACTTCCCTTCTTGATTTCCTTTTCGTGCGGTTCGATTCCTTTGAGGCTTATGCCTTTGATTTCTTCCTACTCAATCTTACGCAAGCGCTTGTTATAAATCGAAAGTTGAAGAATTGAAATGGCACTACAAATGTGGTACGGGATAATTTTTCCCGGTATAGTTGATTGGACTATTATAGTCGCATTATGGAGGGATATAAAAATATTGTTTCAGCTAAGTAACAGAACTTCTAAGAGCCTTGAGGCTAGGCACAGGTTTCCATGATGCTTATGAGAGCTTATTTCGCAGTGTTATTGTAATGGTAGGGTGTTGCCCACATGTCGGGGAAGTGAATAAATTGAAGGGAGGTTTACTCAGTGTGTAATCAAGGGATTTAGTATTTTATTCCCGACAGGGGAAAAGGCAGTCGGACTAAGAATGGTCAGGTGTGGGCTGGTGGAAGTAATGAGGCTTGGTATTTGCAAGTGTGGTTGAGCTTTCTTTTATGAGAGGGTGTCGTGGTCCTGATTGAACGTACTAAGTTGTTGGTGTTATAATCTTCTACCATTCGCCTTTATGGCAGGATATTGTGCAATAATATTGGAAGTACAACTGTCAGATATCGCATGATGCGGTGGTTTAAGATCGAATCAGAATTTCTAATGTTGACAGCTCGATAAAGATGGCCTTTGGAAAGGTTTAAAGTTAGCAGCAATGGTGGATTCAAGTGCCACGAAAGATAGATTTCATTTAATGCAACAATTGAGCAGCAAAGTATGAGGAAAGACATGTGGGAAGTGTCAGGTGGTGTTTAAAATTTCTAGAAGGCCAAGTATGAGAAGCAAGGTCGAGTGACCGATTAAGGAGATAAGTTCCGCCAAAGTGGGAGAGTGGCAGGTGTTGCATATGGGCTTGGTAGTAGGAAGACTACGCGCCCTAAGGAGAGTTTGGATCGAATTGGGGATTTTAATGATTGGTGATTGAAGTCTGTGGGTATGATGTGAAGTATGGGCTATTATACGGCAAACGATTGATATGGCGGAAAGGAGCTGCTTGAAATGGAGGAGGGTGCAGCATAACCCTGAATTTGGAAGGATGTTGCC
>MU772468.1:0-15091 GCA_026770625.1 Nicotiana glauca
CCTAATTAATTCCCTTTTATTTATTTTTAATTTTTTGGAATTCTTTACTTGGGGTAAAAATCACGTGCTCACACAAAGCGTCCTTTTCAAGCCGATCCACGCCTTCATCGAGCCTTCTCAACTTCCAATGCAACCACCCGACCATGAAGAAGGGCATTATCTTTCTCCATCTTTCTGAATCTACCCTCCAGTCGTTCCTCCTTAGCCTTCGCTGTGGACTAGTCATTCTCCTGCTTGGCTTGAAGGGAGTTGTGCGCAAGCTCAAGCACTTCCAATCTTCTCTGAGCATCCAAGTGAAGAGACTCCTCTTTCTCAAGATCACTCTGCTTCTCAGTAACTTCACTATTAAGGCCCTCCAACTGAAGTCGACATTCCTCTAATCGCCTACACAGCTCGACCACTTGTACTTGAAGGTCATTGCATTGGGCCTCTACGCCCTTGCTGACCTCAAGTTTCGATTCTTTACTTCTCAACGTCCCTTCAAGGACGCTGCATTTCTCAATAGACTTCACTAGCTCATCATCTTTCTCCCTCAGCTCGTTTTGAAGGCATGCATGTTGCCACCCTCCTTGAGTCGCAGCAAAACTCCTGGTACTTGCATCGGCACTCAAAGTACTTATTTTTAAATCTTACCAAAATCTCCCTACGCCTATCCTCCCTTCGAGCGCTCTCGATCTCCAAAATAAAGTCTACGACTAGAAAAAGAAAATAAGCGAGTCAGAAACAAAAACAAAGACAAAAAGAAGAAAAGAACAGGACACTGAAAACTCACTCTAAGGGTAAGGCCAAAAATACTCCTCAATAGAGTAGCGTCACTCAACTCCTTAAGGTCTTAACCTCTATCTTGGAGCTGAGGAGGCCGAGGGCGGGGACCACTTCTTCCGTATTCTTCAACAAATTGCCATCCATAGGGATCGGAATGGACCTCGTAGACCCCTCCAACATCACCTCAAGTTGGGTAATTCCTTCCTCATCCATCTTCAGGTTTCCCCCATCGATGTCTGAACCCATCTCATAGCCTTCCTCAGTAATGTCTTTGCCTATCTCATCAGCCGGCAAATAAGTATCATTAGCCGGCTGAGAAGTCAAGGATCCCTTTTGTCCCGAAGTATCAAGGAATCTAATGACTAACCATTCTGCCTCTGTCGTCGCATAAGTAAGAGACATACCTACGTCGGTCTCCGTCGACCTTAGAATATTTGATACCGGCTCGACGTCATCTCTGATAAAAATGATCGTCTTCTCACAAAGTGAAAAGTTACCCCTTAGTAAATCAACAGCACGGGGAACCCCTTCACCAACATCTACCGACCTCCTTTTGCGAGGCATCAAGTCTTCCTTACTAGTTGCAAGCTCATCATCTTCATCTATAAGACGGTATAATAAAGGAGCCAAGGTTCCCGTGGTTGAGGAAGGAACAAGACTAAAAACAACAGTATGAAGAATGGGGGCATGAGTAGAGTCAATTGAGGGTGAGGAAGGGATTAGATTACGAACAGAGGAGGCCGTAGTACGGAAGCCTAAGGCTTAGTGTTTTTCCTCTTTTGAAATGCGGCCGCTTGGGCTTTCAATTTCCTTGAAGCTAAAGGTGGACCAAAGATGAAGGGAGAATCAACAAGGATAACAAAAAGATGAAAATTACTAAGACATCGACAAGACAGATGATTCACCAGTCGAAGGGGGATAAGGCCCAAAGTTCTTCAAATATTCGGACTATTCACGGGTCTCGGCAATATGAGAAAGAAGTCTATCGACCCAGCCAAATATGTCCTCGACAGAAGGAGGGGGCGAGGTCTTAGCTACATGAGAAAAAGACGAGAAGTCAAAACCCATGACCAAGCAAACATATATTATATACATGCATACAAGAGATGAAGGTACTCATGATTGTAGTTCCAGGCCTCGGGAAATCCGTCAACATTGGCTACCACATCCTCGATTTTGATGAAGAAAAAATTGAACCAAAATGAATGGCTGGCTTTGTCATCCGTTTTTACCACCAAGAATTTACCTCCTCGGTAGCGAAGGTTCAACATCATCCCCCTATAAAATCTAGGGGTGAACAAGCTGATCTGATGCCGAAGTGAGAGTTCGATCCCCGCTAGCTCCACAAATGTAGTGGGCATCCTTATGAGTTTGTCAACGTACGATGTGAGCTAAGCCAGGCAAACACCGTAATAGCGACAAAATTCCTCCACTAGCGAAAGGTGAGGAAAGGTTTAACTGACTTGAAAAGTGTAGGCGTAGAAGGAATAATACCTAGGGCTGGACCCGCACTGTATCTCTTTCGGCTGGGACCAACTCGACATGGTCGGCAAGGCCGAAAATAGATCTAAGCTCTGACAAACCAGCTTCTTTCATCTCAGATTTGAAGTTTTCGGGGTCTCCATTAATCGACTTGGAGAAATCAGATCTTATATTAGGGTTACGAGGAACTAGTTTCTCCACCGTTGGGAATTCTCATCCTCGACGGTGGCAAGAACGCTCCTCGCATGAGGAAGGGACACCATCGATAGAGGGAGTGCATCGCTTCCCTCACTAGATTCAGAAGGTACGTAGACATATTTTTGTAGAAGAGAAAGAGTTAACAAACAAGGTAGAATTGAAAACAATGGGAATCGCTGGAACAAAGGGAACAATACACAACAATAGGAGAGAAAGGGGACGATATAGGGTTTCGATATGATATTTCTGAAAACTTTAAAGTTATACAACTAGTATCCCTACATAAAAAGATTTAGTCACAAAAATCAAAAAGCCAGCTCATCATTATCTGGCACCGAACCGAGTGGCAGGTCCAATCAGGAATCGCACATAAAACAAAGCAACGCATCAGAAGTACTCGTCATGATGACGTATGAGATCATGAAATCAACTTGAGTCATGGATAGCACCACCCCAACCAAATTACCATATAACGGAACATCCAAAATTCATGGTTCGTGAAAAATTGGATTGCCAGTTTGTCACAATCATCACGACCCCGTGGCTTGCCCTATTATCTTGACCATAACGGACATGATTCGCTCATCAAACCCGTCTGAGGCAGTCCTCAATAAGTGGATGGACTAACTGTATGGGTCAAAATATGCCTTTAGGATATTCAGGCCAAGATAATACCGCGAGAGGGATCTTCAATTAATCATTTAAGATGGTCTGAGAAGCCACATAATCTGGTGGTCGAGGAGTCGAGAAAAGCTGCAGTCAAGGCACCAGCATGGATCAAGGTCAAGGTCAAGGTCAAGGTCAAGGTCGAGTATCGGTCATGGAGCTGCAACGACTAGTTTATAAGATAAGATCTGAAAGAAAATATTATAAAGGATATTCTAGAGAATATTCCTTACATTTGCACTGTTAGGGTTTCTTGGGAATGGATCCCATTTAAAGGAAAAATGGGACATAACAGGGGCACGTGAGATTCAATTCTAAGAACAACACTTTGAAAAAGTTTCAGTCTTCACTCAATACAAGATTTTACTTTTTACTAAGATTCTCATTTGTCTTTTACCATCAGATCCAAGAGATCCTCGATTATTGTTCAATCATTGTTAGGTGAAAAGTTCATTTATTCCATCCTTTATTGATTGAATTATTCTGATGGATATAAATTATTCTTATATTTTAATAAAAAATATAATATTTTAGATATAAAACATGATCAATTTATATCTTATCCTCGCACTTTTCTAACAATTCTTGCAGGAAAAAGAATACATGAAAAAAGAGAAAAAGAAAGAACCTACAGTTCAAGGAAGAAGGATACATCTGTGGTAACTTCATCTAAGTCTAAGAAAGTCAAGAGATAAAAAAGTTATGGAAAATTCTCACCAAAATTTCATGACAAATTGCCATATCAATTTCTCATCAAGGCCATATGATGTATTGATATTATCTTGCAAATTCTCACCAAGGTCTTGTACAAATATTCCAATAAATAGGCATATATTTGTAGAAGAAAGATCATCCCACTTTGTATCCAATTTCCAATCTAGTTTTTTCTAAGTTTCTAAAGAGAAAGAGAATAGTAATCTTACTCTCTTCCTCTAGTCTTTCTCTTTGTAGTAAAAATATTCTTAGTCTTTTTATAGTATTTTTTATCTTTTCTTACTTCATAATAGAGTAACTTCTTTTTGTTGGGATAGTTGATGAAGCTTGATATAATTATAATACTATCTCAGTTTTAATACATTCTTGGCCTGAGACTCTATTTACATTTCATATTGTGCTGAAATGATGATTTTATAATTATTATTATCACATCTAAATATTTTATATATAAGTTATTGTTATATTAATTTTGTAATTCTCATGTAGCAAAATTAATATATAATAATTGATGGATAAAATATTATAGTGAAATTAATTTTTGGTAAGATTATTATTTCAAGTCTATAATCTTGCTTTCTTGGATTTTAATTCTCGCGGAGGAATTATTGAAGGAAAGATTATTGATTTTCTAGTAAAAATATTCTCATGAAATTTTTACTACGCTTGAGCACAACTCAGGTAAGATATTTCAGTTTAATCATCACTAGTTTTAAATTAATTAATTGACATAATCTCACGTAGTGTTAATTATTTATTTATTTCTTAGTGTAAAAATATAATTATATTAGAAATAAGAAATTATTATTTAGAGAAATACGTATGAAACTGAGATTTTATTGTAATGATATATCAAGTGAATTCAACGATTCCTAACTCTTTTTAAATATAAACTTTTCGAAAGAAATTTATCTTAATTTATAATTCCGAACACACCTTTCATCAATTTGGTTCTCTCAAATAGTAGTCAAAATATTACAAGTCTGTAGCTTAGATTATCCAATCTCTATGGGACGATATCATAAACTATACTAGAATTTGACCGAGTACGAGCAGAAAATCTTATACACACAAGCTTCATCAAATTTTTGGCGTCGTTGCTTGGGATTGGCACACATCTACTTCAGATTAAATATTTTATTATTAATTTGAGAATTTATTATTATTGTTAATTTTTCCTTCAAAATGTTATCTCCTGCATACTACTGTCATAATTGTACTATTATTAGGAGCAATTATATATAATATTGTAAAAAAGCATATAAAGAAAAAAAAAAAAGAAATCCCTCATAGTTAGTACTTCAACCCACTCTATTTTATATTTTATTATTATGATTAGTACTAACATCTATATAATATTATAATATATTAGTTTTGTGATTCACAATCACTTTTTTTTATTTGTCATTTTTAAGTATATTTTATTATTATTATAATTATAAGTACTTGATTTTACTATTCTAGTTCTAAAAGTATCCTTTGTACTATTTTATATTACTATTATAACTATTACTTTTATTATATTTTTATAATATAATATTTTATTCAACTTTTTTTTAATTGATAGTACTTTAATCTTTCAATATACTTGATTTATTATTGATTTTTTTTTGTGTAATATAATTAATATTATATTATTTCTTTTGATGGTTAGTTACAACTTACTGTTTTAGTTAACTATAATATTATCGTACTAATTTTTTTAATTTATTTTTCAAACTATCTATTACTATTTTAGGAAATGTCTTTATTTTACTTTAATTTCAGATAGTTTATGACCCCCTCTTCTGCAAAAGAGTTGGCCAATTACGATCCTGAAATTGAAATTATTTTTGTGATTGTGCAGGAAAGGACAAATATCGCCTCAAAACATAACTTGTAATAGAATGGAGCACTAATTAGAAGATGATAACAATCCACTACAAATTCCACCACCAACTTATGTAGAGGAGCAGTTTGATGAAGTGGCGCCAAGACCAGCAAATAGGATCCTAAGGGATTATGCTAGACCTGATCGCTTTAACTGTGAATCTAGTGTCAGAAAATCTCCAGTAGCAGCCAATAACTTTGAAATCAGGACAGGCCTGATTCAAACAATTTAACAATCTTGCATTTTCACTGGTGATCTAAGTGAAGATCCACATAGTCATTTAATTAAATTTTTAGAATTGGTTGAAACCGCAAAGTATAATGGAGTACCTCCCGAAGCAATTAAGTTAAGGCTATTTCCTTTTTCTTTAAAAGGAGAGGCCAAAACTTGGTTACGAAGTTTGCTGCAAGGGTCTATTACCACATGGGACCAAATGACTCAGAAATTTTTAAATAAATATTTTTTCCCTGCTAAAACAACAAAGTTAAGACAGGATATATCTAACTTCTTGCATACTGACACTGAGTCAGTTTATCAAGCTTGGGAAATATTGGAAACAATGTTAAGAAAATGCCCACATCATGACATTCCTGAACATATGCAGTTGTATATTTTTTTTATCATGGTCTGAAACCATCTTCTAGAAATGTAATAGATGCAGTTGCAGGAGGTTCCATAATGTGAAAAACCACAGAAGAAGCATTGCAATTACTTAATGAAATTTCTGAAAATGCCATACAGTAGCCATCTGAGCGTGTAATCATTAAGAAAGCTGCTACAGTAAATCAGGTGGATGCTTTAAATATACTAACACAACAGATTATTTCTTTGGCACAAAAATTTGAATCTTTTCAGGTAAATACACAACAATCAAGCCAGTCTGAGACTTATGACTTGTGTGGAGGAACCCATCTAAACCACGAATGTCAAGCAACCAATCAAAATGAGGAACATGTCAATGTCATCGGATACAAGCCATATCCTTTTGGAAGTCGATTAGCACAAAAACATCCAGGATTTCAATGGAGCAATGCAAATGGTGCTGAAAACTCTCAAAACTACCAAAAACAACAGGTACAGAGTCCACCCAGATATCAAAATCAAAATTGTGGACAACAAAATTTTCAGTCCTTATCAGCAAGCAACTCCATATCAGCAGAGGCCTCAACAAGGCCATCCAAGTCTTGATGACCTCTTGTATAAGTACATTAAGGTTACTGATGAAAAAATGGAAAGCCAAAATTCAGCTCTAAAAAATCTTGAAATTTAGTTAAGCCAATTGGCAACTCTTGTGTCTGCAAAGATTCAAGGTCCTTTACCGAGCAATACAGAGAAAAATCCAAAAGAACACCTTGAGGCCATTGCCGTACGGTCATGTATGACTCTTGATGAATCCTATGCAAACAAACAAGAAAAGAATCACTCAGAACAACAGGTGACAAGGGTGAGAATGTTGAGACACCCTCTCAACCATCAGAAGAGAAAAAAGCCAAGAAAAAAGGAGAAAAAAATACTAAACATTTGACTTCTTTCCCTATTACAATTCCTTTCCCACAAAAAAATGAAAAGAGAATAGCTGGATAGTCAATTTGCAAAGTTTTGGAGATTTTAAAACAAATTCACATTAACATTCCTTTTACTGATGTTTTATTGCAAATGCCTTTTTATGCCAAATTCTAAAAGAAATTTTATCAAGAAAAAGGAAATTGGAAGAATTTTTTGTTGTAATGCTTACTGAAAAATGCAGTACTATACTTCAAAATAAGCTACCACAAAAACTTGGTGATCCAGGTAGTTTTACCATTCCATGTACTCTGGGAGGAGTATACATTGAAAAAGCACTTTGTGATTCTAGAGCTTCAATAAATTTGATGCCATTTTTTATTTTTTAAAAATTAGATCTTGGTGAAATGAAAGACACAGGTGTTTCATTTTAATTTGCTGATCAAAGTACTAAGAGACCAAAGAGAATAATTGAAAATGTGCCTGTAAGAGTAGATAAATTTATTTTTCCTGTAGATTTTATAGTATTTAAAATGAAGGAGTATCCTGATGAACCAATTATTTTGGGTAGATTATTTCTTGCAACAGGCAGGGCAATAATAGATGTCCATCAAGGACAATTAATTTTAAGAGTTGATGAATAAAGAGTTATTTTTGATATGCAAAAGATAATAAGATTCTCAGAAGATGATACATAATCTTCATGATTTTCAATTGACATGATTAATAATCTTATAGATGAATTCAAAGATGATCAATTAATTTATGACTCAATGGAAAGATGTTTGGAAAAATCTGGCACTACACAGGATGAAGATCCGACCATCAGAAGTGATGCAAAATTATTGGAAAAAAATTATGAGGAAGGGGACATGCTATTAGAAGAAGTTCAACCAAAAATTGAACTCAAAAATCTCCCTTCTCATTTGAAATATGTCTATCTTGAGCATGAGTTATTTTCAGTAATTATTTCATCTTCTCTAACTACAGAACATGAAGAAAGATTGATTGAAGTATTGAAAACACACAAAGGAGCCTTGAGATGGACTGTAGAAGATATCAAAGGGATTAATCCAGCAATTTACACGCACAGAATCCTCATGGAGGATAGCTACAAACTGATAGTTCAACCCCAAAGGAGATTAATCCCGGCAATGCAGGAAGTGGTAAAAAAGGAGATTGTAAATCTTTGGCGGCAGGTATTATTTACCCTATTTCAAATAGCCCTTGGGTAAGTCCTGTTCAGGTAGTACCAAAAAGGAGGTATGACAGTGATAAAAAATAAAAATAATGAACCAATACCTACCAGGACTGTCACAGGATGGAGAGTCTGTATAGATTATAGACGCCTTAATGATGTCACTAGAGAAGATCACTTTCCTTTGTCATTTATTGATCAAATGTTAGAAAGAATTGCAGGATATGAGTTTTATTATTTTCTTGATGGCTATTCAGCGTATAACCAAATACCAATCACACCAGAAGATCAAGATAAGACAACTTTCACATGTCCTCATGGAACATATGCATACAGGAGAATGCCATTTGATTTGTGCAACGCTCTTGCCACATTTCAGCATTGCATGTCAACAATTTTTTCTAGCATGATAAAATTTTCTTGAAATTTTCATGGATGATTATACACTCTTCGGCAAGGGTTTTGAGGATTGTCTTCACCATTATCCTTAATTCTTAAGAGATGTGAAGCGACAAACTTAATTCTTAATTGGAAAAAAATGTCATTTTATGGTTACTGAGGGAATTATTTTAGGACATAAAATTATTCTAAAGGGATAGAAGTTGATAAGGCTAAAATTAATCTTATAGCAGGATTACCCCCTCCCACAACTGTTAAAAATATTAGAAGCTTTCTAGGTCATGCAGGTTTCTACAGACGGTTCATAAAAGATTTTTTTAAAGATTTTAAAACCGCTGACTAACCTTTTAATGAAAGATGTTAGTTTGAATTTTCAGGTAATTGTATGAAGGCCTTTAACACCCTTAAAGAAAAATTATCAACTGCCCCTATAGTTGTGTCCCCTGATTGGAACCAACCTTTTGAGGTCATGTGTGATGCTAGTGATACAGCAGTTGGAGCTGTTTTAGGACAGAGAAAAGATAAGATTTTTGGTCCAATTTACTATTCCAGTAGGACAATGAATGAGGCTCAACTAAATTATGCCACGACTAAAAAAGAACTACTAGCAATAGTATTTGCATTTGATAAGTTTCATTCCTATCTGATAGGAACCAAGGTCACTGTTTTTACTGATTGTGCGGCTCTAAAATACCTCTTAGTAAAAAAAGATGTGCGACCTAGATGTTAAGATGGATTTTAATTCTCCAAGAATTTGAGCTCGAAATAAAAGATAAAAATGGAACAGAGAATCAGGTAGCTGACCATTTGTCTAGATTAGAGAACCCCCACTTGAGGTATGTGATATAAAAGAAGAGTTTCCTGATGAACATATTTTTTTATCAACTCAGTTGTGACTCGACCACCCTGATTTGCAGATATTGCAAATTACTTGGTTGGAAAATGGACACCCCAAAATCTCACTTACCAATTGAGGAAAAAGTTGATATATGATGCTAAATATTATTTGTGGAATGACCCTTACTTATTTAAAATTTGTGTAGATAATATTATTAGAAGATGTGTACCAGAAGAAGAAATGACCAAAATTTTGTATCATTGCCACGATGGAGCAGTTGGAGGACATCATGAAACAAATCGAACTATGTTTAATGTAACGACCCGATCGGTTGTTTTGAGCTCTAGCGTGTCATTCAGCAGTCAGAGGCTATGGGCAGCTTCATTTAAGGTATTATGACTTGTACGCACAGTTGGAATTGAATTTCGAAAGTTCAGAGTTGATTTGGAGAGAGAATTCTCATTTTGGAAGTTTAAATTGAAAGAATTAACTAAGATTGGATTTTTGAGTAAACGATCTTGGAATCAGGATTCAAGGTTCCAGCAGGTTTGTATAATGATTTCGGACTAGGGTGTACATTCGGGTCGGATTTTGGATGACCCAAGAGCGTTTTGGCATCTATTATGGAAGTTAGCATTTTGGAAGAAATTTTATAAGTTTAGCATGTAGTGCACTTTAGTACTATCGATGTCCGTTTGGGATTTCGATTCTATGAATAGCTCCGTATGGTGATTCTGGAGTTGGGAGCACGATCGAAAGTGAATTCGGAGATCCACAGGTCATTTTGGAGTCATTTGGCTAAAGATAAAAATTTGAAGGGTTTTTGAGAAGTTTGATCGGAAGTTGACTTTTTGATATCGGTGTCGGAATCCGATTCCGGGAGTTAAATTAGGTCCATGATGTCGAATATGACTTGACTGCAAAATTTGAGGTCAATCGGACGTGATTTTATATGTTTTGACATCGAAAATAGAAGTTTGAAATTCTAAGGTTCATAAAGCTTGGATTGGAGGTCGGTTCATAATTTTAGCATTGTTTAATGTGATTTGAGGCCACGAGCAAGTCCGTAATATGTTTTGGGACTGGTTGGGGTGCCGGGGTCCTCGGATGGATTTGGGGTAGTTAACGGATCGAAAATAGAATTTTTGGAAGGCTGAGGTTGCTTGTTGTTGTCATAACTACATCTGCGGTTTTTGGACCACAGATGCGGCACTTCAACCGCAAATGCGTTCTTGGGCTATAAGAGAAGGGACCACAGATGCGGGACCGCACTATGGCGGAGAAGTTGCAGAAGCGGAAAAAAGGAGGCCTAGGAAGGACCGCAGATGCGGTGGAGTGGCCGCACCTGCAGAACCGCAGAAGCGGTCATAGGACCGCATGTGCGGAAATTGCTGGAGGCAGAATGGTGTTTTAAAACCAGGGATTGAGTTCATTTCACCCATTTTTCTCTTGGTATAGGCGATTTTGGAGAGCTTCAAGTGGGGTGTTTCATCATCATCGACAAGGTAAGACAACCCCACGTATCTTGAGTTAAATATATAGATTTTATGTGGATTTAAAAGCATGTAAATTGATAGAAAACTTGGGGTTTGAGGAAAAACCTAGAAAATTAGTATTCTTGGATTTTGACCACGATTTTGGGTATGGAATCTAGAGAAAATTATATATTTGAGTTCGTAAGGCTATGGGTAAACTTTATCTTCAAAAAATTTTGGATTCCGGGCACGTGGGCCCGAGGGCATTTTTGTTAACTTTTCGATCGGGGTTAGGAATTGTCATAAATTGGATTATAATGAGTACCTTAGCATATATTAATGGGTTTACAAAATTATTGGCTAGTTTTGGGGCGTTGTGCATCGATTAGAGTCTTAGGAAGGGCGTGGAATGCCGGTTATGGATCTTCGGAGCGAGGTGAGTCTCCTTTCTAACCTTGTAAGAGGGAATTGTCCCCATAGGTGAATTAATTGGTTATGTGCTCTTATTTGTGGGGGCTACACACGTACAAGGTGACGAGAGTCCGTGCATAGCTACTATTATGGTATTGTCCGGGTAGTATAGGACCCAAAAGCGTGCTATACTTAGATTAACTGTACCTTATTGACAGCTCGAATTGCTTAAACCACATCAAATTAATAAATAAATTTCAAAAGAGATTAAACTTCTTTTCTTAAATTGTTAAAAGAGAAAGTGGCTTTTATTTCAATAAATATTCCCCGATAAATTCTTAATTTTCTATCTGAGCATGTATTTCTATGTGTACCTACGTCGCATGCATGATTCGTGAGCAGGGCGACTGTTTAATTTATGTTGACCGTGTCGCATGGATAGTTCGCGAGCGAGGGAATAGATACATCTATGGTTTGAACCGTTCGACCCTCGGCAGTGCACAATTTATATTTCTATTGGAGCAGGTCGTCGACCTCGGTATGATTTGCGCATGCTTGTATTGTTTGCCTTGAAACTTACTGAATTTGTTGCTGCCTCTTTCTGGATTAAGAATATACGTATAAATGATGAAAAGGAATGATCTCCTATAAAAGAAAGAATTGTTTATTTGCTTCAACCCCTTGAATTATAATCATGTTTATAAAAATTCACGAATTAATATATTGTGGATATACCATCATTGGACCATTAGTAAGTGTCGAAGTCGACCGTCCCGTCTCTATTTCTTCGAGTTTATACGGAATACTCATTGGGTATACATTGTTTTCATACTCATACTATACTTCTGTGCATTTTTGTTGCACAGGCATGCATCTCTCGTGGCCTACTGGGCATAGCAGCATGGATGATACGGAGACTTAGGTGAGCTGCATTTCTCGAGGTGATTCGCAGCCAGCAGAGTCTCTTTCAGTTTTCTGTATTTATTTTTGTCTAATATTGTATTCCAGACTGTGACGACCCAAAGGGTCATCACCTGTTTTCTCTTTCATTCCGCACTTCTGAGGCCTTGAAAACCTCATTTTTACTTACCTCAATTTACGTGCGCAGTCCGGACTCATAGCCGGAAAGATTATATGTTAAATTTTGTGAAATATTTCAAAATGTGGCTTTAAAATGATTAAAGTTGACTTCGGTCAATATTTTTGGTAAACGGACTCGGACCCATGATTTGACGATCCCCGAGGGTCCGTAGAAAAATATGGAACTCGGGCATGTGCCTAGAGTCGAATTCCGAGATATAGAGCCCGAGAAAAGAGTTTTTTTTGTGAAATTGTTTTTCTGAAATTATTAAGGAAAATAGAAATGAAAATTGATTAAAAGACTATGGTATCGGGCTCGTATTTTGGTTCCGACGCCCGGTACAAGTCTTATATATGGTTTAAGGGCCTTCTGTGAAATTTGGTCGAAATCGGACGTCATTTGATGTGTTTCGGATCTAAATATCTAAATTTTAAAGTTTATGAAGTTAGAATGAAAAATGATGATTTTGAGGTTTGATTCCTTGTTTATGATGTTATTTTGGCGATTTGATCGCTCGGTTAAGTTCGTAGGATTTTATTGAGTTAGCATGTGTGTTTGGTTAGGAGCCCCGAGGGCTCGGGAGTGATTCGGAGGTGGTTCGGGGTGTTTTTGGTCTAGGAAGTGTTGCAGAATCTCTGCAGTCAGTGCCCAGTCATTTTCTTCAATGTGATCACATATGTGTTTCTGCGATCGCGTAGAGTTAATTTGGAGTCGCCCTGCTTTGTTCTATGCGACCGCGTTATAGGCCATGCGATCGCATACCTTTGCAAATCCACTCTATGCGATCGCACACCCCCTTATGCGATCGCAATTCACAAAAGGCCCATCCCCACTTTGACCCTCTGCGCGGTCGCATTCCATGGCTCGCGATCGCAGTGACCAATAACCCTTCCTCTATGCGATCGCAATGCCCTTTCCGTGATCGCATAGAGCAATTTCGCCCAGTGATTTTTTTTAAAGTTTCAAAAATAGTACATTCGGTTTATTTTAAAATTTTCACGAGCTCTCTTCTCTCCCAAACTTTAGGAAGCCACTGAAGCCCCAATTCTTCAAGACCACTTAGGTAAGTAATTCCCCACTCATTTCCTTCACTTTTACTTCATTAATTAGTAAGTTTCTATGCCTAAATCATATAACCTAGGGTTGAAATTGGGGGAAAAGCGTAGAGTTAGGGTTTTTCAATTTTCTTTGATTTAGACCTCGTTTTGGGGTCGAATTTGAAAATAAATTGTATATCCGGGCTCGTGAGGGAATGGGTGACATGGAATTGGTTCGAACCTCGAGTTTGGACCAAGCGGGCCCGTGGTCGATTTCAGAATTTTTGGGGAAAAAGCTTAGAAATTCATATTTAGGCATTGGGTTTAGTTTGTTTAGCTATTATTAATATTGTAAAGTCATTATTTCATAGATTTGACTGAGTTGGAGCTGAATTTGAGGAGTAAAGCTATACTAGAGGCTTGAGTTGACTTTGGAGCATTAATGTAAGTGTTTGATCTAACTTTGGCTTGAGGGAAAATGATTAGAGTGTAGTTTGCTAATCGCTAAATGTTGAGTACAGTTTATAGGCATGGTGACGAGTATCTATACACTGGTGTCTAGCATGACTGTGGGTCCTTGTTTGTACTTATTCTGATATTGTTATGACTCTTCCATGTTAATTGATGAATTCTTTGTAATGTGAAGAGTATGAGGATTAATTATGAATTGTAAATTCTTTGGAGCATGACTATTGAGTAAGAAATGAAGGAAACAGAAAGAGATATGATTAATCCTTTGCCGGGATGTGAAGGTTATTGTTGTTGCTCCCTTGCCAGGATTTGGCTGTTTAATTGTGTTTTTCGCTTGTCGGGACGTTTCTTATTATTTGTCTATCCCCTCGCCCTGTTTGGTTATGATTACTGTTTGGGTGAGAAAGAGTGATATTGCACGAAGGGTCATTTCGTGCCATGTTTTGATTATATTTGCACGTAGGGTCATTCCGTGCCATGTTTTGATTACATTTGCACGAAGGATCATTACGTGCCATGTTTTGATTATATTTGCACGAAGGGTCATTCCGTGCCATGTTTTGATTATATTTGCACGAAGTCATTCTGTGCCATGTTTTGATTATGCACGAAGGAACATTTTGTGCTTCGATTTGATTATAATTACACGAAGGGTTATTCCATGCCATGATATGAGAGTTATGTGAAGGAAAGCACGGAGGTTTATGCCGTGCACTTTATTTAACTGCTTTTGGTGAGAATGAGGGTAAAAGCACGAAGGTTGATGCCGTGTAAATGTTAATTTTCCTGCCTCATTAATTATTGTTATTGCACGTTTTCTAGCTTAAATTGCTCACTTTATATCTGTACTATAGTCCCCCCATAGTATGCTCACCTCCCTCTTAACTGTTTAATTTCTGTATTATTTCCTTTTATTGCATATATATGTATTGAACTGCACAGGTTGGTTTGGTAGTCCTGTCTAGCCTCGTCACTACTTCGCT
>MU772468.1:18033-62478 GCA_026770625.1 Nicotiana glauca
GCGTCCGCAGGCCGGAGTCCCTTCTATGTTTAGTTTGTTTTCCTTGTACCGAGACAAACATTAATGTACTTCTATTCAGACTTGTTTTTAGCACTATTTAGTAGTTCGTGAGTTAGTGACACTGGATCTGGGTAGAGATGTTATTGAACTTCCGCGCTTATTTTCAGTTATATATGTTTTAAGACTTCCGCTTTTATGTTAATTGTCTCGTCTTTCCTTATATGGTTAATGTTGTTAAGAGAAGTGTTAATTTAATTGGCTTGCCTAGCTCCTATTAGTAGGCGTCATCACGACTCCCGATGGTGGGAAATACGGGTTGTGACAAGTTGGTATCAGAGCTCTAGGTTACATAGATCTCACTACTCACGGACAAACTTGGTAGAGTCTGAGGGATTGGTACGGAAATGTCTGTATTTATCCCCAGAGGCTACGGAGTTAGGAAATTTAGCTTTGTTCTTTTGTGTCGTGCGATTCGTTTTTTCAAATACTGATTGTATTTCTAATATGTTCTTTCACAGATGGCGAGAATACGTGCTTCCTCTTCTACCGCGCAACAACCTAAGCCCCCAACATCAGTTCCTATGAAGGGCAGAGGCCGAGGCTGTGCCAGAGGCCGAGGCAGGGGCAGAGCTCAGCCCCGGGTAGCAGTCCCAGAGGTGGAGACTCATATTGACTATGATGAGGAGATTCCAGCCCTAGCAGCTTTGGGGGGCCCAGCTCAGGTCCCAGGAGGGGTCATGGTCACCCCAAATCTTCAGGACGTTTTAGTTAGACTGGCAGGCTTTATGGAGAGCATCACTAGAGCGGGTTTGCTTCCAGTAGCACCAGCCTCTTCTCAGACTGGAGGAGGAGTTCAGACTCCTGCTACACGTACTCCGAAGTAGGTAGCTCCCCAGGATCATGTTCCAATGGTTCAGCCAGTTGTGGTAGCTCAACTATGTATTCTGACCCAGGTTGGCGATAGAGCGACTATGTCTTCAGATGCTTTGTGGAGACTTGATAGGTTCTCTAAGCTCTTCACCACCACATTCAGCGGTACTTCTTCGGAGAATCCACAGGATTTCTTATTCAGTTGCCATGAGATCCTTCGGACTATGGGTATTGTGGAGACCAATGGGGCCGGCTTCGCCACCTTCCGACTTGCAGGATCCACCAAGACTTGATGAAGGGACTATTATTTATCTAGACTAGCAGGGTCGCCATCATTGACATGGGATCAATTCGCAGAGTTATTTTTGGAGAAGTTTCTCCCAGTTACTCAGCGAGAGGCACTTTGCAGGCAGTTCGAGCAACTCCAGCAGGGCTCTATGACAGTCATGCAGTATGATACTCGGTTCATTAATTTGGCACGCCATGCTATTGTTATACTCCCCACAGAGCGATAGAGGGTGCAGAGGTTTATTGATGGATTTATTCAGCTGATCCGTCTCTATATAGCTTTAGGAGCCGGTAGTGAGATTTCTTTTTAGGAGGCGGCCAATGTGGCCCGTAGAGTTGAGATGGATCATGCACGGGGAGGTGGTCATGTGTTAGATAAGAGGCCTCGTCATTCTGGTAGGTTTAATGGTACTTCGTCTGGAGGTAGGGATTCTTATGGTAGAGGCCATTTGCCGAGGCCCTTTTAGTTAGCACTCCAGGTCTCTCATAGTACTCCAGGCGGTGGTGGTTCTCAGCAGCATTATTCTGATCAGCAGACCATCAGTGCATCGCCACTTTAGAGTTTTCGGGGAGGACATTTAAGTCGACAGGTCCAGCAGTCTTAGCAGCCGAGGGCTTGTTATGGTTGTGGTGACCCAAGTCACATTGTTAGATTTTGCCCTCGAGCCTCGGGTAGTCCTCAACGGCAGGGTCCTCGCCCCATGATTCAGGCTCCAGGTAATCCACAGCTTGCCGAGCGAGCTAGAGGCGGGGGCAGGGATCATAGATGTGGAGGTAGATATCGTCGAGGTAGAGCTCGGACCACCAGAGGTAGGGGTCAGCCAGTAGCCGATTGTCCCAGAGACATGGTTCAGGGAGGTGGGGCCCCGCCCCAGTGTTATGCTTTGCCAACCAAGCCAGTGGCTAAGTCTTCAGACGCGGTTATTACAGGTACTATTCTAGTCTGTGATAGGGATGATTCAGTGCTATTTAACCCTGGGTCTACGTATTTATATGTGTCGTCCTATTTTGTACCCTACCTAGCTATACCTAATGATGCTTTGGGTATTCCTGTTTATGTATCTACACTGGTGGGTGATTCTATAGTGTTCGACCGAGTTCATCGTTCTTGTATGGTAGTGTTTGAGGGTCTTGAGACTCGTGCTGATTTATTACTCTTAGACATGGTGGACTTCGATGTTATAATAGGGATGGATTGGTTGTCCCCGTATCATGCTATCTTGGATTGTCACGCCAAGACCGTGACCTTGGCTTTGCCATATTTGCCCCGATTAGAGTGGAGAGGGACCCCAAGTCATGACACCCACAGTGTTATTTCATATATGAAGGCTCGACGCATGATCGAGAAGGGGTGTTTAGCTTATCTGGCATATATTCGCGATTCCAGCACAGAGGTCCTTTCTATTGATTCTGTTCCTATTGTTCGGGAGTTCCCCGAGGTTTTCCCTTCAGACCTGTCGGGTATGCCACCCGACAGGGATATTGATTTTTGTATTGATTTGGCTCCAGGCACGCAACCCATTTTTATTCCGCCGTATCGCATGGCCCCGCCGGAGTTGAAGGAGTTAAAGGACCAGTTGCAAGATTTGCTAGAGAAGGGTTTTATCAGGCCTAGTGTTTCTCCTTAGCGTGCGCTGGTGTTATTTGTGAAGAAAAAGGATGGATCGATGAGGATGTGCATTGATTACCGGCAATTAAACAAAGTGACGATAAAGAACAAGTATCCACTGCCGAGGATTGATGATTTGTTTGACCAGCTTCAGGGTGCAAGGGTGTTTTCAAAGATAGACTTGAGATCTGGCTACCATCAACTGAGGATTAGGACGTCTGATGTCCCTAAGACAATGTTTCGCATTCGGTATGGGCATTATGAGTTTTTGGTCATGTCATTTGGGTTGACCAATGCCCCAGCAGCATTTATGGAGTCGATGAACCGAGTGTTTAGACCTTACTTGGACCTGTTCGTGATAGTCTACATTGATGATATTCTGGTGTACTCCTGCAGCCAGGAGGAGCACGAGCAGCACCTTAGAGTGGTTATTCAGACTCTGAAGGATAGTCAGTTATATGCTAAATTCTCAAAGTGCGAGTCCTGGTTGAGTTCATTTGCATTTCTGGGTCATGTCGTATAAAGAGAGGGTATTCAGGTGGAACCCAAAGAAGATTGAGGCAGTTAAGAACTGGCCTCGACCAGCTTCAGCTATTGAGATTTGTAGTTTCTTGGGGTTAGCAGGTTATTACCGTCGGTTCGTGGAGGAATTTTCATCCATAGCAGCCCCGATGACCAGATTGACCCAGAAGGCTGCCCCGTTCAGATGGTCAGATGAGTGTGAGGCTAGCTTTCAGAAGCTCAAGATAGCTCTGACTACGACACTGATATTGGTTTTGCCCACAGGCTCAGGGCCTTATACAGATTATTGTGATACTTCCTGTATTGGACTTGGTGCAGTATTGATGCAGGATGGCAGAGTCATTGCTTATGCTTCGAGGCAGTTGAAGATCCACGAGAAGAATTATCCGGTTCATGATCTAGAGTTGGCAGCCATTGTTCATGCTTTGAAGATTTGGAGGCATTACCTACATGGTGTGACGTGTGAGGTGTACACTGATCACAAGAGTCTACAGTACTTGTTCAAGCAGAAGGAGTTGAACTTGAGGCAGAGGAGGTGGTTGGAGCAATTAAAAGATTATGATGTTACTATTTTATATCACACGGGGAGGGCCAATATGGTGGCCGATGCATTGAGTAGGAAGTCCGCCAGCATGGGTAGTCTTGCTTATGTTCTTGTCAGCCAGAGACCGCTTGCTTTGGATATTCAGTCCTTGGCCAATCGGTTTGTGAGGTTAGATATTTCTGAGCCTAGCAGAGTGTTATCTCGCACGGTCGCTCGTTCTTCATTATTGGAGCGTATCCGTGATCGGCAGTTTGATGATCCCCATTTGTGTGTCCCGAGAGACACGATGCAGCGTGGAGGTGCCACGAAGGTGACCTTAGATGATGATGATGCTTTGAGGTTGCAAGGGCGAGTTTGTGTGCCCAATGTCGATAGGATTCAAGAATTGATCTTAGCAGAGGCCCATAGTTCTCGGTATTCTATTCACCTGGGTGCCGCGAAGATGTACCAGGATTTGCGGCAGCATTATTGGTGGCATAGGATAAAGAAAGATATTGTTGCATATGTGGCTCGATGTTTGAACTATTAGTAGGTTAATTATGCACATCAGATGCCTAGTATTTTGTTTCAGAGGATTGAGCTTACCGAATGGAAGTGGGAGATGATTACCATGGATTTTGTTACTAGACTTCCGATGACTCGGAAGAAGTTCTATGCTATTTGGGTCATTGTTGATAGGCTGACCAAGTCATCGCATTTTATTCCTGTTGCAGCCACTTATTCATCGGAGAGGTTAGCTGAGATCTACATCCGAGAGATTGTTCGCCTTTATGGGGTGCCATCATCTATCATTTCAAACCGGGGTGCGCAGTTTACCTCGCGCTTCTGGAGAGCAGTTCAGCGGGAGTTGGGCACCCAGGTTTAGTTGAGCACAGCGTTCCATCCTCTGACGGACGGCCAGTCCGAGAAGACTATTCAGATATTAGAGGATATGCTCCAGGCCTGTGTCATTGATTTTGGAGGCTCGTTGGACCAGTATTTGCCTTTAGTAGAGTTAGCCTACAACAACAGCTACTAGTCCATCATTCAGATGGCTCCATATGAGGCGTTGTATGGTAGGCGATGTCGGTCTCCAGTCGGATGGTTTGAGCCGGGAGAGGCTCGGTTATTGGGTACAAATTTAGTTTAGGAGGCCTTAGATAAGGTCAAGATCATTCAGGACAGGCTTCGTTCGGCTCAATCGCGGCAAAAGAGTTATGCGGATCATAAGGTTCGAGATGTAGCTTTCATGGTTGGTGAACGGGTCTTGCTACGAGTGTCGCCTATGAAGGGTGTGATGAGATTTGGGAAGAAGGGCAAGCTTAGTCCTAGGTTCATTGGCCCATTTGAGATTCTCGATCGTGTGGGGGAGGTGGCTACAGACTTTCCTTACCGCCCAGCTTATCAGCCATACATCTAGTGTTTCATGTGTCCATGCTTTGGAGGCATCACGGCGATCCAGCCCACGTGTTAGATTTCAGCACTGTCCAGTTGGACAAGGATCTATCTTACGAGGAGGAGCCGGTAGCTATTCTAGACCGGCAGGTTCGACAGTTGAGGTCGAAGAATTTTCCTTCAGTGCGTGTCCAGTGGAGAGGTCAGCCTCTTAAGGCATCGACCTGGGAGTCTGAGTCTGATATGCAGAGCCGTTATCCTCATCTTTTTCCCCACTCAGTTACTTCTTTATTTTGTTCGTTCGAGGACGAACAATTGTTTTAGAGGTGGAGAATGTGATGACCCAAAGGGTCATCACCTATTTTCTCTTTCATTCCGCACTTTTGAGGACTTGAAAACCTCATTTTTACTTGCCTCGATTTGCGTGCGCAGTCCGAGCGCGTTGCCAAAAAGATTATATGTTAAATTCTGTGAAAAAATTCAAAATGTGGCTTTAAAATGATTAAAGTTGACTTGGGTTAATATTTTTGGTAAACGGACTCGGACCCGTGATTTGACGGTCCCGGAGGGTCCGTAGAAAAATATGGGACTCGGACATGTGCCCGGAGTCGAATTCCGAGGTCTAGAGCCTGAGAAAAGAATTTTTCTGTGAAATTATTTTTTTGAAATTATTAAGGAAAATTGAAATGAAAATTGATTAAAAGACTGTGGTACCGGGCTCATATTTTGGTTCCGACGGCCGGTACAAGTCTTATATATGGTTTAAGCGCCTTCTATGAAATTTGGTCGAAATCGGACGCCATTTGATGTGTTTCGGATCTAAATATCTAAATTTTGAAGTTTATGAAGTTAGAATGAAAAATGATGATTTTGAGGTTTGATTCCTCGTTTATGATGTTATTTTGGCGATTTGATCGCTCGGTTAAGTTCGTAGGATGTTATTGAGTTAGTGTGTGTGTTTGGTTAGGAGCCCCGAGGGCTCGGGAGTGATTCGGAGGTGGTTCAAGGTGTTTTTGGCCTAGGAAGTGTTGCAGAATCTCTGCAGTCAGTGCCCAGTCATTTTCTTCTATGAGATCGCATAGGTGTTTCTGCGATCGCGTAGAGTTAATTTGGAGTCGCCCAACTTTGTTCTATGCGATCGCATTATAGGCCATGAGATCGCATACCTTTTCTAACCCACTCTATGCGATCACACACCCCCTTATGTGATCGCAATTCACAAAAGGCCCAGCCCCACCTTGACCCTCTATGCGATCACATTCCATGGCTCGTGATCGCAGTGACCAATAACCCTTCCTCTATGCAATCGCAATGCCTTTTTCGCGATCGCATAGAGCAATTTCGCCCATTGAATTTTTTTAAAGTTTTAGAAATAGTACATTCGGGTTTATTTCAAAATTTTCACGAGCTCTCTTCTCTCCCAAGCTTTAGGAAGCCATTGAAGCCCCAATTCTTCAAGACCACTTGGGTAAGTAATTCCCCACTAATTTCCTTCACTTTTCTTTCATTAATTAGTAAGTTTCTATGCCTAAATCATATAACCTAGGGTTGAAATTGGGGGAAAAGGGTAGAGTTAGGGATTTTAAATTTTCTTTGATTTAGACCTCGTTTTGGGGTCGAATATGAAAATAAATTGTATATCCGGGCTCGTGAGGGAATGGGTGACATGGAATTGGTTCAAACCTCGGGTTTTGACCAAGTGGCCCCGGGGTCAATTTTGGAATTATTGGGAAGAAAGCTTCAAAATTCATATTTAAGCATTGGGTTTAGTTTGTTTAGCTATTATTAATATTGTAAAGTCATTATTTCATAGATTTGACTGAGTTGGAGCCGAATTTGAGGAGTAAAGCTATACTAGAGGCTTGAGTTGACTTTGGAGCATTCGAGGTAAGTGTTTGATCTAACTTTGGCTTGAGGGAATAGGATTAGAGTTTTGTTTACTAATTGCTAAATGTTGAGTATGGTGCATAGGCATGGTGACGAGTATCTATACACCGGTGTCTAGCATGACCGTGGGTCCTTGTTTGTACTTATTCTGATATTGTTATGACTCTTCCATGTTAATTGATGAATTCTTTGTAATGTGAAGAGTATGAGGACTAATTATGAATTGTAAATTCTTTGGAGCGTTGGCTCGAACAATAAAAAGACTGTTGAGTAAGAAATGAAGGAAACAGAAAGAGATATGATTAATCCCTTGCCGGGATATGAAGGTTATTGTTGTTGCTCCCTTGCCAGGATTTGGCTGTTTAATTGTATTTTTCACTTGTCAGGACATTTCTTATTAATTGTCTATCCCCTCGCCTCGTTTTGTTGTGATTACTGTTTGGTGAGGAAGAGTGATATTGCACGAAGGGTCATTCCGTGCCATGTTTTGATTACATTTGCATAAAGGGTCATTCCGTGCCATGTTTTGATTATATTTGCACGAAGGGTCATTCCCTGCCGTGTTTTGATTATATTTGCACGAAGGGTCATTCCGTGACATGTTTTGATTATATTTGCACGAAGGGTCATTCCATGCCATGTTTTGATTATATTTGCACGAAGGGTCATTCCATGCCATGTTTTGATTATATTTGCACGAAGGGTCATTCCATGCCATGTTTTGATTATTTATGCACGAAGGAACATTTCGTGCCCCGATTTGATTATAATTGCACGAAGGGTTATTCCGTGCCACGATATGAGAGTTATGTGAGGGAAAGCACGAAGGTTTATGCCGTGCACTTTATTTAACTGCTTTTGGTGAGAATGAGGGTAAAAGAACGAAGGTTGATGCCGTGTAAATGTTAATTTTCCTGCCTCATTAATTATTGTTGTTGCACGTTTTCTAGCTTAAATTGCTAACTTTATGTCTGTACTATAGTCCCCCCATAGTATGCTCACCTCCCTCTTAACTGTTTAATTTCTGTATTATTTCCTTTTATTGCATATATATGTATTGAACTGCACAGGTTGGTTTGGTAGTCCTGTCTAGCCTCGTCACTACTTCGCTAGGGTTAGGCCAAGCACTTACTAGCACATGGGGTCGGTTGTGTTGATGCTACACTTCTGTGCTCTTTTGCAGAAATCATGGTGTCGGAGTAGCTTTTAGACCACTGCAGTAGTTGATTGGGAGTTGACTTCAGTCCAGGGACTTTCGAGGAAGCCTAGCTAGCGTCCGCAGGCCGGAGTCCCTTCTATGTTTAGTTTGTTTTCCTTGTACCGAGACAAACATTAATGTACTTCTATTCAGACTTGTTTTTAGCACTCTTTAGTATTTCGTGAGTTAGTGACACAGGATCTGGGTAGAGTCGTTACTGAACTTCCGCGCTTATTTTCAGTTATATATGTTTTAAGACTTTCGCTTTTATGTTAATTGTCTCATCTTTCCTTATATGGTTAATGTTGTTAAGAGAAGTGTTGAGTTAATTGGCTTGCGCCATCACGACTCCCGATGGTGGAAAATCCGGGTCGTGACACGGACGATTGTTGTACTACATTATTTCTTAAAAATTGCTCATACACTTGTGACACCGGGTTCTGAGAGGATTTTTAGATTATTAAATGTTAAGTTTTGTTAAAGACTTCGCGGTTGTTTCTATAAATTTTATTATTCGTTATTTAATGTATAAAGAAAAATGATTCTACACAATACAAAACCTGGAATTTAATTAAGTATTTTGGTTGGCTTACCTGACAGCGGTGTCCGGTGCCACCACGACCCTCAGTGAATTTTGGGTCGTGAGAATATGGTATCAGAGCACTAGGTTCCTAGGGTATCACGAGTCATGAGCAAGTCTAGTAGAGTCTCACGGATCGATACAGAGACATCTGTATTTATCCTCGGGAGGCTACAGGACTGTTAGGAGTACTTCCTTTCTTGATTCCTTATCGTGCGACTTGATCCTTGGGGGTGTATGCCTTTAATTCATTCCTACTCAATCTTACGCGATGCAAACCGCTTGTTATAAATCGAAAATTGAAGAACCGTAATGGTACTACAGAAGTGATACGAGATGTTTTCCTCGGTATAGCTGATCGGATTATTATCGTCGCTTTATGGAAGAATATTTTATTGCTTCAACCCAATAGCGGTACTTTTGAGGTCTCCGAGGCTAGGCACAAGTTTCCATGATGCTTATGAATTATTGTTCCGCAGTATTGATATGATGGTAGGACATTTGCCTACTTGTCCGAGCGGTGAATGACTTGATGGGAAGTTTACTCAATGCATGATTTAGAGATTCGGTATTTTATTCCCGGCGGGGAAAAGTCAATCGGGCTGAGAGTGTTCAGGTTTGGGTTGATGGGGTAACGGGACTTAGTATTTGTGAGCGTGGTGGAGTTATTCTTCTACGATGAGGTGTCATTGTCCTTTTTGAGCGTACTAAACTCGCTGGTGTTATGACCTTCTACAATTTGCCTTTGGGGCAAGCTAATGTTAAATAGTATTGAAAATGCGGCTGTCAGATATCACATGGTACGGTAGTTCAGAGTTGAATCGGTGTATCTAATGTCGACGGCTCGAGAAAGATGATCTTTAGAAAGGTTTAAAATTAGTAGCGATGGTGGGTACAAGTGCTACGAAGGTAGATTTTATTTAAGGCAACAACTGAGTAGCAAAGTATGAATAAAGACATGTGGGAAGTGTCAGGCGGTGTTTAAAACTTCTAGAAAGCCATGTATAAGAAGAGCAGGTCGAGTAGTTGATTAAAGAAGTAAGTTTGCCCAAAGTGGGAGGGTGGCGGAGCTGCATAGGGGCTTGGTGGTATGATGACTACGCGCCTTAAGGAGAGTTTTTGGGATCGATTTGGGAATGTTAGTGATTGGAGATTGGGGTCTGTGGATCTAATTTGAAGTATGGTCTAATATGCAGCAAAGAAATCGTGCGAATGTGGTCGATGATTCAGAGTATAAAAAGGGGGTTTTACAGAAAGAATTCGAGAATTTAGGCAGTTGATTGCGCAAGGTTATGTCAATAAGAGATAAAGAAGTCGGATTAATTCCAGAGTTGTGAAATAATGGCTTCAAGCAAAGTAGGAGAGTCCCACAACCTATGATTGGGCTGCATGGTTAACTATTTGCGAGGTTTTCTGATTGTTAGTATATTTTTGGGTTATTTCGGCTACGGGAAAAGAACATAAGTGGTGGTTTAAGCAAAGGAATTGTTAAAGTGTGCTATGCTTGGCCTTATTGGCTCATGTTCGGACTTGAGGAAGGATTCAGAATTTATGCCTTGTATAGATGCAGGTTTCAAAGGAGGTGATTCCGCCGGGTGCTTCATCGAGAGGGTATTCATGTGTTATTAGATTTATGAAGTTGATTATATTCGGGACCAAGTCAGAGCGGGTGGCTCTCAGTAATGGTCCTAGTGGATTCAAGGGGTAAAGTGTGGTGCCTAATGATTTCGAGCTTATAGGTACGGTTAGGGTACAAGCTTGGTACCAGCTTATGAGTGGATGCCCAGAATATTCTATGATGTTTTGACTTGCAGTGTAGCACTTGAAGAGGAAAATGAGAAAAAACTTCGGATTCGTAGAAGGATTAGCAGAATGGGCATATCAGTTGGGGTGCGAATGTGCGCACAAGGAAGGAATGAAATGGTTTGTGGGATTCGAGACAACATGGTCTCATGATTCAAGTTCACTCAGGATGAGTGCGGATGGAGTATGTTATGGATTTAACAGAGTTCTTATTATTTCTAAGGCAATTAGGGTAAATCGAAAGAAGATAGATTGGTTAGCATATTTGAGTTGGCATATTAGCGGTAGAGATCAGTTCCTTTAGCGTGGTCAAGTTATGTATGTGGTTTGTGGAGGTACGCGCGAGGCCAGTCGGCCACCATAATTGATGTTAATCAAGAGTATTCTAGTGTTATGGCCTGTTACGTGTAGGTGAATCCCGAAAGGGCTATGGTGGCTTAAGACCACTACTTAGATGTTTGCATATTCTACGGTTATGAGAATTTACCTGTGTGTTGCTATGTTTCTCCTGAAGCAAGTCCAATGAAAAGATTTTATTAGCACGTTGGGTGAAGTGAGTGGTATGGAATTTGAAGTGAGGATCAAGGTTACAATTCGATGCTGACAAGGATGTCACGAGCTCGGATGAGCAGGAAAGGAGTGTCGATATTTAAAGTAAGTTGATATTATCGTCAGTGTCACCTGAGATCGGTGTTTTGTGAAAAAGGGATGGTTAAGGAATTTTGATCGCCTTTTAGCATTAGTGCGGCCGGTGGTTTGGATGTACGGACCTGTTTTGTGTTTTGAAAAGTTGTGGGAGCGTGTCCCACAGAAAGATTGTATAAGTGTGGCATGTAGTCACTTGATTGATTTAATATTTAAACCAAATATGAGAATTGTGGTAATATCATTAATTTGAAAATTTATGCCTTGTGGGGGCACTCAGTTTAATGGGTTATGGACTGTGGAGGTTAGCTCCGATTATGATGGTTGTTCTTATGTGTTAGAAGAAAAAGGGGTGATTATGGACCCTTGAAAGGTCATTAGCCTAGTTCAGTGTGATCAGAATCAGTTGGAGGTCTGAGGAGGGATTTAATGTGAGTATAGGCTTTATAATAGGCCAGGTGTGTTCATTTCAGCAATGCGCTCCTTATGGAAGAGTGGTCGGGGAGTTATTTCATTGTCAGTAGTTTCATGTAGTGATGTACTGTGCCGTATGAGTTGTGAGATGACTTGGTGAATTTCTTATGTATTGTGGTTCCACGTAGAGATGATGTTATATGAGCAGGATGGCTCTTGAGATTCAGGTTGTATATCGCACCTCAGTTGTGCTTAGTTTCGTAGCTTATAGTGCTATATGTGCCCTCAGGGAAGGTATTATAAACGTAGCGTGCTCGTGACCGAAATTTGGTATTCTATTATAATGAGCAATTTAGCTCGATGAGCATCTCCGTATGTGAGTTCTATGTGTGGATCGGGTGGCACCCCGCCATGGGTATGTTATTTTTATCAGGCAGCACGCTGCCATGGTTATGTTGTGTGGATTGGGTGGCACGCCACCATGGTTATGCTATTTGGATCAGATTGTGCGCCACATCAGTGTGATGTTCAGTACAGTTTCCCATATCTATTTTTATGCATTTTGTTTCCTATTTTTCCGAGGAAAGATCGTATTAGCTGTGTGCCCGCGTCGCATATATGTTTCACGAGCGGGGTAATTAAATTTCCTTTTTGAAGTTCATTTTTCTTTTTGTATCGCATTCGAATTGGTAGCCTATTGGCACATTGTGGCATTATATGAGACTTTTGATCAAGTCCGGGGTGGCTTATTGCCTGAGCAGTTCGTACGGGTTGAGACGAGATCATTGGATTTGGAATCAGTGCAATTGGATTATGTGAAGTGCATTAAGAAGTTAAGACCATTATTCGGTTCAGAATGAGGTAAGGGTTCTTGTCAGGAGCAAAGACCCAATGAATTGTTGATTTGGCAGTAGTTATTAATTTTTGCACATCTCATCCGTCGTGCTAGTATTGTAGGAGTTAGAGTAAGAGCTATGTAGATCATGAGGTGCAATGGGAGCATCATATTCGTGGCATTTCAACTAAGTTGATCATAAAATGTTATTGTGGTCCGGTGAGTAAAGTGATGCAAGGTGTGAATTAAGCAACATTATGCAGTCATGTTTGGGTACAGCGTGTAGTGATTGATATGGTGATCGTATGTTGGAAATAGGTCGGGCATAGAATTTTGGATGTTGGAATTGGGCTCTAAGTCTTAATTGCTTGAATAAAAGGGAATATCTTTAGAATTGATCAAGCTGATATGCTCAACTGAGTTTTGGTAGCACGGGAAGGTGCACGAGAAGTTAAACAGTGATTTCAGACTACTCTAGTGTAGTTCTCAGCACGTTCGAGGACAAACGTATGTTTAAGTGGGAGAGAATGTAACGATCCGACCAATCGTTTTGAGCTCTAGTGCGTCGTTCAGCAATGAGAGGCCATGAGCAGCTTCATTTCAGGTATTATGACTTGTACGCGTGGTCGGAATTGAATTTCGGGAAGTTCAGAGTTGATTTGGAGAGAGAATTCTCATTTTGGAAGCTTAAAGTGAAAGAATTAACTAAGATTGGATTTTTGAGTAAAATACCTCGGAATCAGGATTTGAAGGTTCCAACAGGTTCGTATAATGATTTCGGACTGGGGTGTACGTTCAGGTCAGATTTTGGATGACCCGAGAGCGTTTTGGCGTCTATTGTGGAAGTTAGCATTTTGGAAGAAATTTCATAAGTTTGGCTTGAAGTGAATTTCAGTGCTATCGATGTCCGTTTGGGATTCCGAGTCTATGAATAGCTCTGTATGGTGATTCTAGAGTTAGGAGCGCAATCGGAAGTGAATTCGGAGGTCCGTAGGTCATTTTGGAGTCATTTGGCTAAAGATAGAAATTTGAAGGGTTTTTTAGAAGTTTGACAGGAAGTTGACTTTTGATATCGGGGTTGGAATTCGGTTTTGATAGTTGAAGTAGGTCAGTGATGTCGAATATGACTTGTCTGCAAAATTGGAGGTCAAGCGGACGTGATTTGATAGGTTTTAACATCGAAAATAGAAGTTTGAAATTCTAAGGTTCATAAAGCTTGTATTGGAGGTCGATTCATGATTTTAGCATTATTTGATGTGATTTGAAGCCTCGAGCAAGTCCGTAATGTGTTTTGGGACTGGTTGTTATGATTGATTGGGGTCCCGGGGGCCTCGGGCAGATTTTGGGTGATTAACAGATCGAAAATGGAATTTTTGGAAGGCTAAGGTTGTTGGTTGCTGTCATAACAGCATCTGCGGTTTTTTGACCGCAGATGTGGCACTTCAACTGCAGATGCAGCCTGGGGCTAGAAGAGAAGGGACCACAGATGCGGTCATATTTCCGCTGATGCGGGACTGCACTTACGGTGGAGAAGTCACAGAAGCGGAAATAAAGGGGCCTGGGAAGGACGACAGATGTGGTGGAGTGGTCGCACCTGCGGAACCGCAGAAGCGGTCATAGGACCGCATGTGCGAAAAATGCTGGAGGCAAAATGGTGTTTTAAAACCGGGGTTTGAGTTCATTTCACCCATTTTTCTCTTGGTATGGCAATTTTGGATCGCTTCAAGTAGGGCGTTTCATCATCATCGACAAGGTAAGCTAACCCCACCTATCTTGAGTTAAATATATTGATTTTGTGTGGATTTTAGCATGTAAATTGATAGAAAACTTGGGGTTTGAGTAAAAACCTAGAAAATTAGTATTCTTGGATTTTGACCATGATTTTGGGCATGGAATCTAGAAAAAATTACATATTTGAGTTCGTGAGGCTATGAGTAAACTTTATCTTCAATGGGCCCGAGGGCATTTTTGTCAAATTTTCGATCGGGGTTAGGAATTGTTATAAATTGAATTATAATGAGTACCTTAGCATATATTAATGGGTTTACATAATTATTGGATAGTTTTGGAGTATTGTGCATCGATTAGAGTATTCTAAAGGGCGTGGAATGCCGGTTATGGATCTTCAGAGCGAGGTGAGTCTCCCTTCTAACCGTGTAAGAGGTAATTGTCCGCATAGGTGAATTTGTTATGTTCTCCTATTTGTGGGAGCTACGCACGCACAAGGTGATGAGAGTCCGTGCGTAACTACTATTATGCTATTGTCCGGGTAGTATAGGGCCCAAAAGCATGCTATACTTGGATTAACTATGAATTATTGACAGCTCGAATTGCTTAAACCACATCGAATTAATAAATAAACTTCAAAAGGGATTAAACTTCTTTTCTTAAATTGTTAAAAGAGAAAGTGGCTTTTATTTGAATAAATATTCCCCGATAAATTCTTAATTGGCTATCTGAGCATGTAGTTCTATGTGTACCTGCGTCGCATGCATGATTCGCGAGCAGGGTGATTGTTTAATTTATGTTGACTGCATCGCATGGATAGTTCGCCAGCGGGAAAATAGATGCATCTATGTTTCGCACCGTTCAACCCCCGGCAGTGCACAATTTACATTTCTGTTGGAGCGGGCCGTCGACCTCGGCATGATTTGCGCATGCTTGTATTGCTTGCATTGAAACTTACTGAAGTTGTTGCTGCCTCTTTCTGGATTAAGAATATACGTATAAATGATGAAAAGGAACAATTTCCTATAAAAGAAAGAATTGTTTATTTGCTTCAACCCATTGAATTATAATCATGTTTATAAATATTCACGAATTCATATACTATGGATATACCATCATTGGACCATTAGTAAGTGTCGAAGTCAATCATCTCGTCTATACTTGTAGCGACCCGACTGGTCATTTTGCCTTTTTACAACCCCATCCCCTAAATAAAACTTCCCGCACTTGCTTTAGCTAATTTATAAATTGTGAGGACGGTTGGTTCGGGAGTTGGAAGAGTTTTGAGTAAAAAACATATGTCCAATTGTTTCTTTAAGATTCTCTTAAAAGACAAAGTTTGACATCGGTCAACTTTTTGGGAAAACGGACACGGATTCGTGGTTTGATGGTCTCGGAGGGTCCGTGGGAAAATATGGGACCTGGGCGTGTATCCGGAATCGAATTTTGAGGTCCCTAGACCGAGTAATTAATTTTTATTGGAAATTATTAAATTGAAGTTTTAAAGAATTAAAGAAACTAAGAAATAATTGATTTCCTAGGTATCAGGCTCGAATTTTGGTTCTGAAGCTTGGTATAGGTCCGAAATATCAGTTAAGACTTGCCCGTAAAATTTGGTGTCAATCCGAGTAGTTTAATGGAGTTTTGGCCCGTTATAGGAGAATTAAGAACTTGAAGTTCAATAGTTTGATTCCTTTGGTTTTAGGGGGGTGATTCCTAGAATTAGAGTTGTTTTGTGTGTTCAGAGGGTTTGAGTAGGTCCGCCTCGTGATTTCAGACTTGTCGGTATGTTCGGGCGGGGCTTGGGAGCCTCGAGCGTCAAACGAGCGAGGTTCGAATAAAGTAGGAAAGTTGAAGAATAGCTGAAGGTTTGCTGCTTCTGTCACCGCATCTGCGGTTCTAGGACCACAGATACGGTTAGTCCATCGTAGAAGCAGCCAATGGCCCGTCCAGGAGAAACCGCAGGTGTGGCTCTGCAGAAGCGGACCTCAGGCCACAGAAGCGGACCTCAGACCGCAGAAGCGGTCCAGCCTTTTTCGACCAGTTTTGCAGATGCAGTCCTCCTTTTGCAAGTGCGGGACCGCAGATGCGAAAATTGCTGGGCAATGAGTTCATTTAATTCGAACTCAAAGGCCATTTATTTCATTACTACTCTACACTTGGATGATTTGGGGGCTTCCAAAGAGAGGATTTCAACATAGCATTGTAAGGTAAGTAATATCCACTCATCTTTAGTTTAAATACACGTATATTAGGTAGATTCAACCTTTTAAGCCTTTATTGACTAGTTCTTACCTTATTTAACTAGTTTGTGATCATTCGGCTCCTAATTGAGGGCTTGGGATTGTTCTTGATATTGGAAGTCCACTTTGGAGCGAGGCGAGTCCCCTTTCTAACCTTGTAAGAGGGAAATGTCCCCATAGGCATAATAATAGAATTATTTGTCATTATATTCGGGGGCTACGTATGCACTAGGTGACGAGAGTCCGTGCGTAGCAACTATTATGCTAAGTCCGGGTAGTTTAGGACCCATAAGCATGCTTTATGTGATATTCTAGTGCAGTTTGATTAACTTGGATTCGTATGAACTCTTTTGATTAAGAAGAATGAGACAAGAGAATGACCCTTATCCTGTTTGGTCCTTTAAAAGAGAATAATTTCCATTTCTATGTATGTCTACTCCTCATGTATATATTGAATGTTGTTGTTGCTTGTCAATGAGCTTATTTCTGTTTGACGGCATCGCACGGGTGATTCGCGAGCGGGGTAATAGATGCATCTATGGTCCGAGCTGTTCGACCCTCGGTAGTGCACAATTTACTTTTATGTTGGATCGGGCCGTACGTTCCTCAGTGATTATCTGCGCATGAATTATTTAGCATTCTATTGTGGGTTAGACTTCATAATTTGCTTAAAAATATAAATGGACCCTCATGATGAAAATCTAAAGGAAGAGTTGTTGTTTTATACTTACTAATCTTTACGTTTTGAATTATCTCTGCTTATTATAAATTCTCCTCATTTTTCATGACCTTAGTAAGTATCGAGTCGACCTCTTGTCTCTACTTCTTCGAGAGTGGTCGGGATACTTACTAGGTACATATTGTTTATATACTCATGCTACACTTCTGTACTTAAATGTACAGGATCTGAGGCAGGTGGATCTGGTTATCATTCTGGTGCGCACCCAAGAGCGGACTTGGGACTTCTACGGTGAGCTATTTTTCCTCCATGCCGAACCACAGCCGAAGAATTCTTTGCTTTGTACTTTTATTTTCTGTCTATCCTGATTCAGATAGTAAGATAGTATGGTATTCATTTGGGTGTATATTCTACTAGCTGCCCATAGCTTGTGACACCAGGTTCTGGCACACACATTGGTAGACTTGTTTTTGGGTTGTATTATTATGCTACTTACATCATTTATCACTTTCGTCTTTGAACCCAATTGGAGTATTTATCTCACTTAAATTTGATGATATTAGCCTACAAAGTTAGAAATATTTTCTGCACTTGGCTTGCCCGATAATTGTGTTGGGTGCCTTCATGACCTATTATGGAAATGGGTCGTAACAACATGATACCAGAGCACTAGGTTCACGTAGGTCTCACGAGTTTTGGGCAAACCTAATAGAGTCTTGTAGATCGATACGGAGACCTCTGTATTTATCTTCGAGAGGCTATAGGGTAGTAGGAAGACTACTATTTATTCATTTCCTATCGTGCAGTGGTTAGTGTACTAAATTTTCCTCTTCTACTCTCTCACAGATGGTGAGGACTCGTACTGCCGACGTTCCAGACCCAGGAGGAGCTGCTCCTTCTGTTGCTAGGGGTCGAGGTAGAGGCCGGGGGAGGGCGCTAGCCCGTGGTAGGGGACGAGGGCATCCCAGAGCCATTCCAGTAGCACCACCAGCATATCCTGTGGGGGATCCTATTATTAAGTAGCAGGGCAAGGTGCCTGCAGCTGAGCCTACCCCGGCGGATTTAATGACTACACCGGGATTTCAGGAGGTCATGTGATGCATGCTACGGTTCATGGACACTATGATCTAGGCTGGTTTATTTCCAACGGACCCAGCTATTTCACAGACGAGGGGGCAGACCCCTATTGCTCAGGCTCCAGGTCACGCAAATATGGTGTATCAGACTCTGGGTGCACTACCTCCAGATGTGGCTTAGCCAGTTGCTGCAGTGGCACCCCAGCCCAGGCCAATTGTGGACAGTGATCCGCATAAGTTATTGGACAGATGGACTAGGCTTTACCCTCCATTCTTCGGGGGTGAACGTCATGAGGATGCCCATAACCTCGTAAATTCGGCTTAGGTATGAATGATCTAAATGAGTATTAAGGTTATATTTTTGACATGTGAAGTCCCATCGTGATTATTACGGGGAAAATAGTTGTTTCAAAATCAAAATGGAAAGAGAGGTGCATAAGATTTGACAAAATCGACTAAGTTTGCAGAAGGTCTGCCTTCCATAATGTTTTAGTGAAAATTTGTAAGGAATTGGAGAAAACGCAAAGCATCACAGTTATAGGCCTTTGCAATAGATTTCCAACGATATATATGGAGCCCGAATGGATCTCTGTGCAAAACGTTATGTGCGTTTATTAGAACAGTACACCTATGCGCGCCCGGTAGCGCAAACACTAGCGCGAACAAGCCTCCAGGTGCGCGATCGTGCTAGTGGGAGGCAGTGTTACTACCATTTAGCACTAACACTAGCGCAAACAAGCCTCCAGGTGCACGAACTCTCTAGTAGGGGGTCGTTTTAACGCTATATTTCGTCCCCCACAGCCCCAAAACATAAAAACTTGCTCTAGAAAGGGGAACTCACAAAAACCTAACTCCTTAAGGGTCCTTCCACCACCCAAGGTAAGTTCTAATGGTTATTCTAAGTTAATTTCACTTTCGCAACATCTTATTAACATGGGTAAATCCTCCATATAATTAGATATTCAATTGGGACATCATTGTTGAGAGGAGAAACCCTAGAACTCGAATTCAAGGAGATTGAATGTCAAAAAGGTAATAGCTTCACCCTCTAATTGATTCTAGCATTGGTTTGATGATTATAAACCCTAGTTCATAAGATATGAGTTGATGGGTTTGATAGAAAAGTATGAACAATTATAGGTTTGGGGTGTTGAGTGTTGATTATTGGTTAAGAGTGTTGTTTAGCTTATGTGTGATAAAGAATAATATCGATTATAACCATTTGAGATTTTAGAATTTATTTAGGAGCAAGAGAATGGGTTATTGGGTGTAGAAACACCATTAATAAGGGCTATGAAGCTTTATCACAAAGTGTTTGAGAAAATGCTTAAATGACCAAAACATGAGAATTGTTGCTAATATGGAATCCCTTTGACTTGTATTGATATAGATTAAAGTTGAAAGGGTTGGCGAACATTGTATTACACTCAAGAGCAGGATGTTAAGGTATGTGAGGCTAACTCTCTATATTTGGGAATGTTAATAATTCTCCCTACACTACGTTTCTTTTGTGACTTATCAATTGCCTCAGAAATATAGTTAAGCCTAGTTCCTTGAATAGTTGTAGAGCTTCTATTTTCTATCTTCACAACTCGCCCATGACTTTCATTCTGAACATTGTGAGCTCAGTGCGTATTCAATATAGACTTGGATTTGATGCCCCGAGTCTTAGTATATTATACAGTTGAATTTTTAGTATTCATAATCAGTTCAAGAACACATGTCTTAGTCTAGTCCCATTCAGTATTCCAGTATTATGTAACTCAGTATGATCCAGTATTTCAGTATCATATAACTCAATGTGATTGAGTATTTCACTATCATGTATTGCAGTATGATTCTCAGTTTCTGATCTTAAATTCCTAAATGTTGAACACTTGTATTTGGGCCTGAGGCCGTAGTTTATGCTTTATGCATGTTTGGGTCTAAGGCCGTAGTTTATGCTTCTGAGGCCGTAATTATGTATACGTATACTTGGGCCTGAGGCCGTATCTTGTGCACATATATATTGGGCCCGAGGCCGTAGCTTATTCAGATAAACTGGTTGTTCATCATTCAGAAGAGGGAGTATTCATAACTTTACTTCCTTTGTTCAGTTCATTTATCAGTTATCTTTTCAGTTATCAGTTCAGTTATCAGTTAGCAGTTATCTTTTCAGTTATCAGTTATCAGTTATCTTTTCGGTTATCAGTTCAGTTACCAGTTCTCACTTCAGTTTCAGTTTTAATAGTTATCATTTCAGTTATCAGCTTAGTTTCAGTTTCAGCATTTATAATTCTTTCTTTCAGTTGCTTTACATACCAGTACAATTCAAATGTACTGACATCCCTTTTGCCCGAGGCCTGTATCTCACAATGTAGGTAATGATTTACAGGTTGATGATTCCAAGTGCTAGGATTCTCGTACCAGCTAATTGGTGATCCCCAGTTCTTTCAGGGCATTGTCATTATTATAGTCTTCAGTATTTTCAGACAGTCAATGTTTTCAATACTTCATTAGAGGCTTCATAGACTAGAGTAATAGTTAGACAGAGTCACAGGCTTTTCATATTAAGCTATGTTAGCTTCAAATATGTTTCAGAATTGTATCAGTATTTTTGCATTTTGATTTATATCATCTAGACTTTCAGTATATCAGCATGTGTCAGTTTATTTTCTGCATTCAGTATGTTATGATACCACATATTGATTGAGCCAGCCAGTTGGTTGCTCGGTCACATGTAGTCAGGCACCGAGTGCTGTGTTACATCTAGGCCCTAGTTCGGGGCGTGCCAAAGCTTGGTATCAGAGCACTAGATTCAAGAGTCCTAGGGAGTCGATGAAGCAGTGTCTAGTGGAGTTTCCTTTATATGTGTGTGCCGGCCACTCATATAAATGGTTAACTTCCAGGACATCTAGGATTATCTCATTTCTTTCTACTCTAGATCGTGCCATGAAACATAGAGCAATAGGTAATCTTCTCTTCCTATGAAATTCAAAACGTATTGGATTCCCAAGCGATGCGCAGGAGAAACCTATGGTCCTAGCGAGGATAATTGCCCAGTGGGGGTATAATTATGGAGTACAAGTTAGTAAATATGAGACTTGAGAGGATGTGAAAAGTGGGATGCAATGGATAGTAGTACAGATTAAAGCATAACCTTATCAGAAAGTACAAAAGCAGTTATTATGTCTTATGGCTATTAGTTTACCTTAGTTACCAGTTATACAATCTTTCAGTTAGCAAGTTTATGGTTATTGAGAATGCTATTTATCAATTATTTAGTTACCAGATCTCCAATTTTTAGTGTATCAAAATTTTTGGCGACTTGTGAGTATATAGTAATGCATATAGGTTCTCAAAGAAAATGTGAGTAACAATGGTTATAGCTAAATCTTCGCATATTTTAGGTCTGGATCAAGATCAAGACTCGTCCGATGGCACAGGAAGTGATTTATCAAATGATGGTATACTTTGGAGGATAAGTCTATACATGGTAGTATGTTATTATGTGTTCTACCTCCTAGAACAACTTCATTTAATTTTGGAGATGGAGCCACAAATTGGATGGTGATAGTTCAGATGTCAGACCCCAAAATTGGTCACTATAGGTTTGGACAGAAAAGAGCTTAAGGGTAAAATACCTTAGAATCAGAAACATTTGTTATTACCAAAGATGTGATTTCGTAAAACTCATGCAAATGACTATAATATATGGTGTATGCAATGAGAACCAAGAGCAGCCAATATTGAATTTTAGGGAATGATTTTAAGTTATTTAGATTTATTCAAATCAGAACTAGAAGTACCACATTAGTAAGCTGCTATAAGAAGCAGGCATTGATGTAATATAAAAGTTATGGTAGTTACCCCTTAGGTTATGTGACTAATTGATTATCCAGGATATTTATAGTATGATATGATTTAGTATTGTATAGAAAGTTTGGGGTTAGATATTCCAATTTCATTTAAGGTAGATGAATTCCCGAAATGTGATCCATGCACATAGTTTAGAAGGAAAAAAAGGGATAGTATGCGACCGTAGAACAAGGACGGATGGTGAGGGAAGTTAGAAATAGCCTTATGCTTCACTTTAGTTATTCAAAGTAGAACATGAACACATGACTCTAGTAGGTAGTTAACAAAAGAATAGTAAGTAAGTTTTGAGTTGATACAGTGAATTAGCACTTTCAGCAGAGTTAGTAGGGGTACAATTTGATTCGCTTAGCCGGGTTAACTCTAGCGAGTGGATGACAATTTTAAATACCGAACGTGTGTTAGAACCCAAAAAGTTTAAGTTAAATCCTAAGTACAGTGATAGTGGGAAAATAATCAGCTAGCAATAAGAGAGCAAACTATAGAAGAATAGCCATTAGGAATTATCGAAATATGGTTTCTCCAGGATTGATAGTGTGAGCAGGGTTAAATTATTAAGAGTGTGTATGATAGTTGTGAATACATTAGCTTTCCGTTATATGAATAATTTAGTTTTTCCTAGTAAGAAAGATTTCTTAGAAGTAAGTTGGAAGATGAGTCATCGTTGACATAGAGTGCAAAGAATTGCAGAAAATAAGGAAAATTATTTGGATCCCAACAAAAAGAGAAGGATCTGAAAGTATAATACCTTTGGTCTAAAGGGGTGATGTGAAAACCATCAGTAAGTGCAGTTAGAGATCTGAAACTCGAATAGTAGCATGGGATATGAAAAAGAAAATTAGTTCGGTAATGAGGGAAAATTGTATAATTAACACAAGGATTATTTCTAGCATGTGTAAGAAAAACAAAGTGAGTAGAATGATCACCGAGTTTAGTCATTGATGATAAAGTGATCACAGAAAGCTATAGAATCATGCCCAGTTATGTATCACGAGGGTAGTGCCATTACACGAGACTCTAGTCTTCAGAATACTGGTTAAAGACTTAGCTCACAATAATTCTATAAGTGTTTTCAGGAAATTCTTAAGAAGATAAAGTGTGGGAAGTATAACTCATGATTGAGGTAGATAAGAGAACTCTAGTAAAAGAAGTTCACCAGCCAAAATAGGAGTTCGACTTCGGACTCTAAAGATGACGGAGTTGTCTAGAACACAACTTGCTCCCCATTAGTAGCCGAAGAGAAGGAGAAACAATTTGAGGATCCCCACGTGTTGTAGTTGAAGAGGAGATTCACAAGTATAAGATGGTGGTTTTTGAATAAGGGGGAGATGATAGGACTTTGAGGTACTAGGAGAGATTGTGTGTCCCAAACATAGATGGACTTAAAGAGGGAAGATCATGTTAGAAGCCCATATTTCTAGGTATTATTTCTATCCAGGTTCCCAAATATGCATCATGACCAGGGAGATCTATTGGTTGACCGACATGAAAAAGAATGTCATAAACTTTATGGCCAGGCAAAGCATTTTATTTAAACACATGAGGATATGTCCTTGATGTTAAGAGTAATCGGGATGATCACATACCTCTCATTGGCCTTGCTAATAATAACACCTACCATTCTAGTATCAAGATAGCACTATGAGAAACTCTGTATTGGAGAAGGTGTAGATCGCCAATTGGTTGGTACAAGTTGGTGATTGGGTGTTTCTGAAATTTTCGCTTATGAAAAGCGTTATGAGATTTGAGAAGAAGGGGAAGCATAGTCTCTGCTATATTGGGCCATATAGAATCCCACGAAGGATCAGTCAACTAGCTTATGAGTTGGAGTTGCCACCATAATTAGTGGTGGTACAACCAGTATTTCACGTGTCATGTTATAACATTCAAGTTTTCAATACTCAGATACTCATGTTAGTTCAATACTTAGGTACTCATGTCAGTTCAGTACTCAGATACTCATGTCAGTTCAGTACTCAATATCTCATGTTAGTTCAGTAGTCCGACACTCATGTCATCTCAATACTTAGCTACTCATGTTAGTCCAATACATAGACATTCATGCTAGCTTAGTACTCAGACTACTCAAATATTCATGCCAGTTCAATATTCATGTATCCATGTTACTTCAGTATTCACTTATCCGTGGCAGACCAATACTCAAACAATGCAATAGTTATTAAGTTCATTAATTATGCATTCATTTAGTTTAGCATACAAGTGTTGATGAAAGTTCATGTCTGCACCATACTCATTTAAGGTTCGGAGTTAGCAGAAGTTACAGTCAAGACAATCATTCGAGGACGAATGAACCCAAGGGGGAGATAATGTAACACCCCGTAAATTTGGCTTAGGTATAAATGAGTTAAAGGAGTATTATGGTTATATTTTGGACATGTGAAGTCCCATCGGGATGATTATGGGTAAAATAGTTGTTTCAAAAGCAAGATGGAAAGAGAGGTACATAAAATTTGACAAAATCGACTAAGTTTGCAAAAGGTCTATTTTCCATCACGTTTTAGTGAGCATGTGTAAAGAATTGGTGAAAATGCAAAGCATAAAACTTGTATTCCTTTGAAATATCTTTCCAACGATATATTATATAGCCTGAATGGATCTCTGTGCAAAAAGTTATGTGCGTTTTTCAGAACAGTACACCTATGCGCGCCCGGTAGCGCGAACAAGCCTCCAAGTGCGCGATCGTGCTAGTGGGAGGCAGTATTACTGCCATTTAGCGCGACCACTAGTGTGAAAAAACCTCTAGGTGGACAAACGTGCTAGTGGGGGGTCGTTTTAAAGCTATATTTCGTCCCCACAACCCCAAAACACAAAAACTTGCTCTAGAAAGGGGAACTCTCAAAAACCTAACTCCTTAAGGGTCCTTCCACCACCCAAGTTAAGTTCTAATGGTGATTCTAAGTTAATTTCACTTTCCCAACATCTTATTAACATGGGTAAACCCTCCATATCATTATATATTTGATTGGGACATCATTGTTGAGAGGAGACACTCTAGAACTCGAATTCAAGGAGATTGAAAGTCAAAAAGGTAATAGCTTCACCCTCTAATTGATTCTAGCGTTGGTTTGATGATTATAAACCCTAGTTCATGAGATATGAGTTGATGGGTTTGATAGAAAAGCATGAACGATTATAGGTTTGGGGTGTTGAGTGTTGATTATTGGTTAAAGGTGTTGTTTAACTTATGGGTGATAAAGAATAATATCGATTATAACCATTTGAGATTTTAGAATTTATTTAGGAGCAAGAAAATGGGTTATTGGGTGTAGAAACACCATTAATAAGGTCTATGAAGCTTTATGTCACAAAGTGTTTGAGAAAATGCTTAAATGGCCAAAACATGAGAATTGTTTCTAATATGGAATCCCTTTGACTTGTATTGATATAGATTAAAGTTGAAAGGGTTGGCGAATGTTGTATTACGCTCAAGAGCAGGAAATTAAGGTATATGAGGCTAACTCTCTATGTTTGGAAATGTTAATAATTCTCCCTACACTACGTTTCTTTTGTGACATATCAATTGCGTCAGAAATATAATTAAGCCTAGTTCCTTAAATAGTTGTAGAGCTTCTATTCTTTATCTTCACAACTCGCCCATGAATTTCATTCTGAATGTTGTGAGCTCAGTGCGTATTCAGTATAGAATTGGGTTTGGTGCCTCGAGTCTTAGTATATTTTACTTAGTATGCCATACACAGTTGAATTTTCAGTATTTATAATCAGTTCAAGAACACATGTCTCAGTCTAGTCCCATTCAGTATTCCAGCATTATGTAAATCAGTATGATCCAGTATTCCAGTATCATATAACTCAATGTGATTTAGTATTTCACTATCATGTATTGTAGTATGATTCTCAGTTTTTGATCTTAAATTCTTGAATGTTGAACACTTGTATTTAGGGCTGAGGCCGTAGTTTATGCTTTATGCATTTTTGGGCCTGAGGCCATAGTTATGTATACGTATACTTGGGCCTGAGGCCATAGCTTATTCAGATAAACAGGTTGTTCATCATTTAGGAGAGGGAGTTTTCATAACCTTATTTCCTTTATTCAGTTCGTTTATCAATTATCAGTTATCAGTTATCTTTTCGGTTATCAGTTCAGTTACCGGTTCTCTCTTCAGTTTCAATAGTTATCATTTTAGTTATCAGCTTAGTTTTAGTTTCAGCATTTATAAATCTTTCTTTTAGTTGCTTTACATACCAGTACAATTCAAATGTACTGACGTCCCTTTTGCTCGGGGCCTGCATCTCACAATACAGGTAATGATTTACAGGTTGATGATTCCGAGTGCTAGGATTCTCCTACTAGCTAATTGGCGATCCCCAGTTCTTTCGGACCATTTTCATTATTATAGTCTTTAGCATTTTCAGACTGTCAGTGTTTTCAGTACTTCATTAGAGGCTTCATAAACTAGAGTAACAGTTAGACAGAGTCACATGCTTTTCATATTAAGCTATGTTGGCTACAAATATGTTTCAGAATTGTATCAGTATTTTCGCACTTTGATTTATATGATCGAGACTTTCAGTATATCAGCATGTGTTAGTTTATTTTCTGCATTCGGTATGTTATGATACCACATGTTGATTCAGCCAGCCAGTTGGTTTACTCGGTCACAAGTAGTCAAGCACCGAGTGTCGTGTTACGTCCAGGCCCTGGTTTGGGGCGTGACAACACAGGACTTCATTGATAGGTGCAGGGACAGACTGTACAACATGAGAATATTTGAGTCGCATGGAGTTGACTTCACCACTTTTCAACTGGAGGGCAGGGCCCGTAGATGGTGGCAGTCTTATGCACTTGGTAGGCCAGCAGGTTCTCCTACCCTCACTTGGGGTCAGTTCACACAGCTATTCCTGGATCGGTACATTCCACCCTCTAAGAGGGAAGAGCTGCGGTATCAGTTTGAGTATTTAGAGCAGGGTGAGATGTTAGTGACCGATTATGAGGCGAGGTTCTCTGAGTTATCTCGCCATCCACTTATGATACCCCCCCACAGAGGGAGAGAAAGTACAGAGGTTTGTTGCGGGGTTACACCCCACTATCCGATCTGGTATGGCCTGAGAGGTAGAGATGGGTACAGGGTATCAGCTAGTGATTGATATTGTTCGCACGATTAGGGGTTATCATTTGAGGGGTAGAGAGAAGATTCAGCAGGATTAGAGGGCTAGATTTTAAGAAGAGTTCAGAGGTGCCCAGCTAGGGGTAGAGGTCACTTCGAGAGGGGTCAGCCCAGCAGGCCCTCATATTCAGCATCACCACCCCCGAGGTGACCCAGTGAGGCCTTATTTTAGTGCGATGCCGGAGGGTTCTTACCGCCTACCAACTACTCAGGGTTCCTCGGGCTGGTATTCTGGGTATCAGGATTCTTCTAGTACTCCCTTCAGCACCGTGCTAGAGAGTTCCTATCGTCCGCCAGCTATCTAGGGTTCTTCTAGTGGGTATTTGGGTCTGCAGACTCAGACTCTAGGGCAGCAGGCTATGGTGCCTAGAGCGTTCTACTAGTGTGGAGATTTGGGTCACCTAAAGAGGATCTGCCCCAGGCTTCGGGGTAAGGCAGTACAGTAGGGTCAGTAGCCCATGATTCCAGTACCAGCTACCCAGCCACCTAGAGGTGGAGGGTAGGCTAGTAGGGTCCGTCCTAGAGGCGAAGGCTAGACAGGGAAAGGTCAACCCGCTATTGCTCAGTCAGGTGGAGGCTAGCCAGCTGACGCTCCAGCTAGGTTCTACGCTCTTCCAGCCAAGCCAGATGTATTGGCCTCAGATGCCGTCATCACATGTATTATTTTCATTGGTGGTAGGGATGATTCAGTATTATTTGATCCAGGTTCTACTTATTTATATGTATCATCTCTGTTCGCTCGCTTCCTGGTTATTTCTCCTAAGCCTTTGGGTGTTCCTGTTCATGTGTCCACTCCTGTGGGTAATTCTATGGTTGTGGATCGGATCTAGCAGTCCTGTGTGGTCGCTTTCTGTGGTTTCGAGACTAGAGCAGATCTTCTATTGCTGGATATGATCGATTTTGAGGTCATCCTGGGCATGAATTAGTTATCTCCATATTATGCCATCCTTGATTTCCATGCCAAGACTATTTCACTATCGATGCCAGGATTGCCGAGATTGGAGTGGAAGGTTTCCACAGTTGATATGCATAGCAGGGTTATTTCCTTCCTAAAGGCTCAACACATGATCGGGAAAAGGTGTTTGGCTTACTTAGATTATGTTCGAGACATCACTGTAGAGTCTCCAATGATTGATTCAGTGCCAGTAGTCCGAGAGTTCGCCGATGTTTTTCCTTCTGATCTTCCCTGTATGCCTCCGAATCGTGATATTGATTTGGCCCCAGGCACTCAGCCTATATCTATTCCACCGTATCATATGGCTCCTAAGGAGTTGAAGGAGCAGTTAGAGGAGTTGTTAGAAAAGGGGTTTATTAGGCCCAGTGTATCGCCTTGGGGTGCACCAATGCTATTTGTGAAGAAGAAGGATGGGACTATGCAGATGTGCATTGATTACTGCCAGCTGAACAAGGTCACTATCAAGAACAAGTACTCGTTGCCTCGTATTGATGATTTGTTTGACCAGCTGCAGGGTGCTAGGGTGTTCTCTAAGATTGACCTGAGGTCAGGGTATCATCAGCTAAATATTCAGGACTTGGATGTTCCGAAGACTGCATTCAGGACTAGATATGGCCACTATGAGTTTCTGGTAATGTCCTTCGGCTTGACTAATTCCCCAGTGGCATTTAAAGATTTGATAAAAGGGTATTCAGGCCTTATATTGATTCCTTTATTATCATATTTATTGACAATATCTTGATATACTCTCATAGCCTAGGGGAGCATGAGTAGCATTTGAGAGTAGTGCTTCAGACCTTACGAGAGCAGAAGTTATATGCTAAGTCCTCCAAGTGTGAGTTTTGGCTAGAGTCAGTGGCATTCTTGGGGCATGTTGTGTCAGAAGAGGGTATTAAGGTGGATCCCAAGAATATTGAGGCAGTTCAGAGTTGGCCACGCCCTACTTCAGTTATCGAGATCAGGAGTTTCCTGGGATTAGCAGGTTATTGCCGGCGATTTGTGCAGGGCTTTTCATCCATTACATCACCTTTGGCCGGATTGACCCAGAAGGGTGCTCCATTCTATTAGTTCGATGATTGTGAGGAGAGCTTTCAGAAGCTCATGACAGCTTTGACTACGGCACCAGTTCTTGTATTGCCTTCCGGCTCAGGGATGTATATGGTGTATTGCAACGCTTCACGCATTGGCTTAGGATGTGTATTGATGCAGGAGGGGCGAGTTATTGTATATGCTCACGTCAGTTGAAGGTTCATGAAAAGAATTACCATGTGCACGATCTAGAGTTGGAGGCAATTGTTCATGCTCTTAAGATATGGAGGCATTATTTGTGTGGGGTGGCATGTGAGGTTTATACCAATCATCGCAACTTTCAGCACCTTTTCAAGCAGCGGGACCTTAATTTGAGGCAGCGCATGTGGCTGGAGTTACTAAAGGATTATGATATCACCATTCTTTATCATCCGGGCAAGGCAAATGTGGTCGGGGATGCCTTGAGTAGAAAGGCATAGAGAATGGGTAGTTTGGCCTTCATTCTAGCAGAGGAGAGGTCACTAGATTTAGACATTCAGTCCTTGGCTAACAGACTTGTGAGGTTGGACATTTTAGAGCACAATCGAGTTTTAGTATGTGTGGTTGCTCAATCTTCGTTATTGGGGCAGATTAAGGCCCAACAGTTTGATGATCCACATTTGGAAATTCTCAGAGAGACGGTACTTTAGGGAGGTACCAAGGAGGTTTCTATTGGCGAGGATGGTGTCTTGCAACTCCAGGGTCGTCTATGTGTTCCTAATGTTGATGGTCTGAGGAAGAGGATCCTAGAGGAGGCACACAGTTCGCGTTATTCTATCCACCCAGAAGTTACGAAGATGTATCATGATTTGAGGCAGCATTGCTGGTGGTGAGGGATGAGGAAAGACACAATGAATTATGTGACTAAGTGTTTGAGTTGTCAGCAGGTCAAGTATGAACATCAGACTCTGGGTGGCCTACTTCAGCAGATGCCTATACCAGAGTGGAAGTGGGAATGCATCACTATGGACTTCGTAGTTAGGTTGCCGCGGACTTTGTGTAAGGTTGATTCAGTATGGGTCATTGTGGATAGGTTCACCAAGTCGACCCATTTCATTCCAGTGGAGACTACTTAGACAGCAAAGAGGTATGCTCAGATTTATATTCGCGAGATAGTCTGATTACATGGTGTGTCGGTTTCCATCATATCAGATCGAGGCCCTCAGTTCACTTCCCATTTCAATAGAGCCGTTCAGAGTGAGTTGGGGACCCGTATAGAGCTGAGCACAGCATTCCATCCTCAGACCGACGGGCAGTCAGAGCGGACAGTTCAGATTTTAGAGGATATGCTGACAGTATGTATGATTGACTTTAGAGGGCAGTGGATCAGTTCTTGCCTTTAGCGGAGTTTGCGTACAACAACAGCTATTAGTCCAGCATAGAGATGGCCACGTATGAGGCTTTATATGGCCGACGTTGTCGTTCTCCTATCGGGTGGTTTGAACCCGGTGAGGCTAAGTTACTTGGCACAAATTTGGTACAGGATGCCTTGGATAAGGTAGAGTTGATTTAGGAGAGACTTCGCACAGCCCAGTCCAGACAGAAGAGCTATGCGGATCTGAAGGCGCGTGATGTATCATTTATGGTTGGCGAGAAGGTTCTCTTAAAAGTCTCACCCATGAAGGACATTATAAGATTCGAGAAGAAGGGCAAGTTGAGCCCAAGGTTTATTGGTCTCTTTAAGGTGTTGAGATGAGTTGGGGAGGTTGCCTATGAGCTTGCTTTACCCCCCAGTTTATCGGGAGTTCACCCAGTTTTTCATGTTTCGATGCTTCGGAAGTATCATGCCGACCTATCCCACGTGTTAGACTTCAGTACTATTCAGTTAGATGAGAGTTTGGGCTATGAGGAGGAGCCAGTGGCCATTGTTGATAGGCAGGATAGCCAGTTGAGGTCCAAGAGGATTTCTGCGGTGAGAGTCCAATAGAGGGGCCAACCGGTTGAGGAGGCGACCTGGGAGTCCGAGGAGGACATGCGGAGCAGATATCCCCACTTATTCAGTAGTCCAGGTACTTTTCTATGTCCATTCGAGGATGAATGTTTATTTAAGAGGTGGAGAATGTAACGATCCGGCTGGTCGTTTTGCCTTTTTAGAACCATGTTCCCTTAAATAAAACTCCCCGTGCTTGATTTAGATAATTTATAACTTGCGGTGACGGTTGGTTCGGGAGTTGGAAGAGTTTTGAGTAAAAAAAATGTCCAATTGTTTCTTTAAGATTCTCTTGAAAGATGAAGTTTGACTTTGGTCAATGTTTTGGGAAAATGGACTCGGATTCATGATTTGATGGTCCCGTAGGGTCTGTGGGAAAATATGAGACCTGGGCGTGTGTCCAGAATCGAATTTCAAGGTCCCTAGCCCGAGTAATGAATTTTTATTGGAAATTGTTAAATTGAAGTTTTAAAGAATTAAAGAAACTAAGAAATCATTGATTTCCTAGGTACCAGACTCGAATTTTTGTTCCATAGCTTGAACAGGTCCGAAATATCAGTTAAGACTTGCCCATAAAATTTGGTGTCAATTCGAGTAGTTTAAGAGTGTTTTGGCCCGTTAGAGGAGAATTAAGAACTAGAAGTTCATTAGTTTGATTCCTTTGGTTTTAGGGGGGTGATTCCTAGAATTAGAGTTGTTTTGTGTGTTCCGAGGGTTCGAGTAGGTCCGCCTCGTGATTTCAGACTTGTCGATATGTTCGAGCGGGGCTTGGGAGCCCCGTGCATCAAATGAGAGAGGTTCGAGTGAAGTAGGAAAGTTGAAGAATAGCTGAAGGTTTGTTGCTTCTGTCATAACCGCATTTGCGGTTCTAGGACCGCAGAAGCGGAACCGCAGATACGTTCAGTCCATCGCAGAAGTAGCCAATGGCCAGTCCAGGAGAAACCGCAGGTGCCGCTCGAAAGCTGCAGAAGCGGCTCCACAGAAGCGGACCTCAGGCCGCAGAAGCGGCTTCGCAGAAGTGGACCTCAGACTGCAGAAGCGGTAAAGCCATTTTTGCCCAGTTCCGCAAATGCGGTCCTCCTTTCACAAGTGCGGGACCATATCAGACCACAGATGCAAAAATCACTGGGCAGTGAGTTCATTTAATTCGAACTCAAAGGCCATTTATTTCATTACTACTCTACACTTGGGCGATTTGGAGGCTTCCAAAAAGAGGATTTCAACATAGCATTGTAAGGTGTAATATCCACTCATCCTTAGTTTAAATACACGTACATTAGGTAGATTCAACAATAAAAACTAAATAAAATCAAAGGGTTAGAGCTGGACCTAGGGTTTTAATAAATCTAAGATTTAACCATGAAATTTGCTATGAAATGAAGTAGAAATCATATATTATTGATCCTTAGGTTATAGAGAACAACTTTCTTCAAAAAATCTCAGAATCCGAGCACGTGGGCCCGGGCCTGGAATTTAGTAAACTTATGAAAAAGGTTGGAAAATTACTTAAATAGTTAGAATTAAACCTTGTAAGCCTTTATTGACTAGTTCTTACCTTATTTAACTAGTTTGTGATCGTTCGGCTCCGAATTGAGGACTTTGGGATTGTTCTTGATATTGGAAGTGCACTTTGGAGTGAGGTGAGTCCCCTTTCTAACCTTGTAAGAGGGAAATGTCCCCATAGGCATAATAATTGAATTATTTGTCATTGTATTTGGGGGCTACGTACGCACTAGGTGACGAGAGTCTGTGCATAGTAACTATTATGCTAAGTCCGGGTAGTTTAGGACCCATAAGCATGCTTTACGTGATATTCTAGTACAGTTTGATTAACTTGGATTCGTATGAACTCTTTTGATTAAGAAGAATGAGACTAGAGAATGACCCTTATCCTGTTTGGTCCTTTAAAAGAGAATAATTGGCATTTCTATGTATGGCTACTCCTCATGTATATATTGATTGTTATTGTTGCTTGTCAATGAGCTTATTTCTGTTTGACCGCGTCGCATGGGTGATTCGCAAGCGGGGTAATCGATGCATCTATGGTCCGAGATGATCGACCCTCGATAGTGCACAATTTAATGTTATGTTGGATCAGGCCGTACATTCCTTGGTGATTATCTGCGCATGACTTATTTGGTATTCTATCGTAGGTTAGACTTCATAATTGCTTAAATATACAAATGGACTCTCATGATGAAAATCTAAAGGAAGAGTTGTTGTTTTATACTTACTAATCCTTACATTTTGAGTTATCTCTTCTTATTATAAATTCTCTACCTTTTTCATGACCTTAGTAAGTATCGAGTCGACCTCTTGTCTCTACTTCTTCGAGATTAGACGACATACTTACTGGGTACATATTGTTTATGTACTCATGCTACACTTCTGTACTTAAATGTACAGGATCTGAGGTAGGTGGATCTGGTTATCATTCTGGTGCGCACCCGTGAGCGAATTGGGAATTCTACGGTGAGCTGTTTTTCCTCCATGCCGACCAGCAGCCGAAGAAGTCTTTCCTTTATACTTTTATTTTCTGTCTATCCTTATTCAGACAATAGGATATTATGGCATTCTTTTGGTTGTATATTCTACAAGCTGCCCATAGCTTGTGACTCCAGGTTCTGGCACACACATTGGTACACTTGTTTTTTGGTTGTATTATTATGCTACTTACATCATTTATCACTTTCGGCTTTGAACCCAATTGGAGTATTTATATCACTTATATTTGATGATATTAAATTAAAAAGTTAGAAATGGTGTTGGGCACCTTCATGACCTATTATGGAAATGGGTCGTGACAACATGGTATCAGAGCACTAGGTTCACGTAGGTCTCACGAGTTATGGGCAAACCTAATAGAGTCTTGTAGATCGTTACGGAGACGTCTGAATTTATCTTTGAGATTCTATAGGGTTGATGTTCTAAACGTCAATACCACACAAGAGGGGGGGGGGGGGATTTGTGTGGTACCTAATTTTTGCACTAGAAGAACCTGGTTCTTCTAGATGTACTTACTATGACTGTTTGTGGAATTAAGAGTGCATAAAATAAATAAGACAGAGATATTTATGTGGAAAACACCTGGCTCAAAAGGTAAAAAAACCACGACCTACTACTCAGTAGGATTTTCCCAAACTTCCACTAAAATCACTGAGCCAAAACAGCATTTACAAAACTCTTGTAAACCTAAGGATTAAACTCTAATCCCAGTGTAGCACACAGCCCCAACTGTTGCGACACCTTCAAGTTAACTCTAACTTGAATACTCAAAGTACCTAATACAATTGCTTCTAGATAAAGCTGAAAGGTAAAATACTGAAAAACCTACTACAATTGAACTAGAATTAAAGAAAGACACGATGGAATTGGTTCTTCATTCTGGTTCATATAGATTCAGATTTGCACACTTGAATCACACACAAATTTCTTGCAAAATCGCCTAGCTCTTTTGCTCTCAATTTCGTTTAACTTCTGCGTATGTGCAATCGCATTTAAAAGAGAACAATCATTATTACTTATAGAGTTAGTAATCAGAGTTTGATTAAAACTCGAATTGCTGATCCTTCATCAAATTTGAGTCCTAAAACAATTCAAACCCAATCCTTATTCTTTATCCGGATGTAGTTCTCTTCACATAAGGAGACTTCAACTCCTTATCCTATGAAATCTTTTCGATCAACTCAGAAGATATTTTTGCTGATCCTTGAGACATATCTTCTTCACACGTATCTCACATGTATAAGTATATTAACACTCTGTCTCACATGATGGACCTGGTTCATGACTGAGTTCATTTTGTCAATCTTCAAAACTTCATCTGAACTTGGACTAACAAATTCCCCCTTTTGATGATGACAAACTCTGTACTTTTATTGATCAGAGACCCTATAGAACTCAGCTTAATTTTAACACTTTAATTTAACTTATCATTAAGGACCACGTTTAATCAGGTTATAAATATCACTTTATTTTAGAATACAAAGTAAAGCACAATATCTCTTTCCCCTTTATGGCATCATCGAAAAGTTGCATATTATATGAATCCCAAATGTTAATTATTACTCATGGCCACTGGGGCAACTGCAAGTGAAAACATGATTCAGTTAATCAATAATCAACTTCACAAAAAATTTAACTATTAAGATCAGAAGTTTCATAGAACAAGAGAAAACAAAGCACATTGTCATTGATTAGGAGGTATTTCTACAAAACAGACCACAAAAAGAAAAACAAACATCCAACCATGAGCAAAAAAAAAAGAGAAAAGTCCCGAATCTGGGTCACTGGGGGGCTCTCTAAACTGGTTCTAGGGCTTGGAGGAACTAGAGGGTTGGGATTGAAGAAGATTAAGCATTGTTTGGAGCATCCCTTCACTTTCTAGTTCAGCAATGCGAGCCTGGAGCCTAGCAATTTCTGCATCTTTTGTTCCACACTCTAGAACCAATGCCCTAACTTTGCTTTTCACAGGAGTCTTCAAGGATGAACCAAGTTCAACTGGGGTTACACTTAGCAGATAGTCACAAGCCTGTAGAGTTTTGATCCCAAAGTGCTCTTTGTTGGAGGCCATCTCCCACTTTTTAATGGCACATTTAACTTGGCCAAGACAGTTGTCAGTATAAACCCATGAGGTGTGGCATGGGCCTTGGAGTCATTGATGACTCGATCCAGCAGCTTGACAATGAAAGCAGGCCAATTAATCTGCTTTCCTCTCACAAGACACTCCAATAGGACCAGGTTCATATAATTTGCAATGTGCCTTCTGTCCTGTCTGGGCAGCAAATACTTGTTCACAAACTCAAAAAGCACCTTGTGCTCAGGCTTCATCTCACTCTTTTGCACAAACCTAGCCTCAGGCACTTCTTCAGCAGACTTGGTAGCACAGAAATTCCTGGTGATTTGGAGAGCAGAAGGGAGAGAATCTAGACAAGGCCACCTTTGCCTAGTATAGTCATCATAGCCCTTACAGGGTATGTCGAGAATTCTGTCCAATTTAGGTGCATCAGACTGCACCTCTACTCCCCTCACCAAGCTGGTAACAACCCCATTCACCATTGTGGCATTTGCTATAAACTCAATCAGCTCTTTTCTTGCCAGCCTGCCATCCAGTTGAAGAACCATGTCCTTCCACCCCTATGCATCAAGGGAATCAACCAGTCCTTTCATGTCTGGATCCTCCAGGTCTTTCAAAATTCTTCCTTTCAAGATCTTTCTCCTGCCAAAGAGGACAAATCTGTTCTGTTCGTTTTCAGATTCTGTTTCTTCTTCCTCTCCACTCCATGCTTCTTCTTCTTCAGGAACTTTCACTTGTTTTCCTTTGACTGCAGACTTGGTTCTTTTTGCCATGGAGGGTTCAGCAGATACAGATTCTGAAGACTTCTTGATAGAAGTCTTGAGTCTTTTTGGTGTAGGAGTGGGAGCCTCCTTAGTTTTACCTCTTTCCAATAGACCAGTTCCATCTCCTCCTCCTCTTCTTCTGCAGACACAGAACTTTCCATAACTTTAGCTTTCCCTTTTCCTTCTTCTTTTTCTTGCTTGCCTCTAAGGCTTTCTGTAACTCAGCCTCACTTTGATTTACCCTACTTCTAGTAGCTTTCACCTTTGGTGCTGAAGGGACAGTAGACTTAGGAGATGACACCTTGTTCTTCTTTGTTGGCTTAGAAGCATTTGGAGCCTTTTGAGAAGAAGCTTTGTGATTCTTGGGATCATATCTTGCCCCAACCTTCTTCAGAATGTCAGCCAAGGTTTTTTCCACAGATGAACCGGGTTCCTCTTGTTGTTCACTCAAGTGTACAAGGCCTTCAGCAGCCTCCCCAGTTTCAGTTTCCCCTGGCTTGTTGCCACTCTCCTCTATTCATCCACAAATAGCAAGAATTTTATCTTTCTTTTTCTTTCCCTTTCTACTCGACTCTCCTTCATTTACATCTCTCACAGAACCCACCAACACAAACCTATTGTCCACTTTCTTGCCTACATCAGAAAAACATAGCATGTATTTACCTCTCTAGGGTTTTCTTGATTCTTGTATGAGTCAGAAGACCCGCGTTCTTCTATCACTTGCAGAAACAAAAGCTTCAAACTCAGAACTCGAGTCAGATGATTCCTTTTTAGAGCTCTCCTTTTTCTAACTGACTCTTAATTTTTAGTCTGGAGCTATTCTCAGAGCACCAATAGCTACAGTCTTTCTTGCCAACATCTTCTGCCGGCGGATTCTGGGTTTAGGGTTGTCGCTAGGGGGTGCAGATGAGGATGTGTTGGGAGATACAGGTGGGGGAGTTCCTAAATTTTCTTGGGGATTAGTCATGGTGAAGAATTTCTGGAAAAGTTTGGAGATTTTTAGAGAGAGTATGATCAGAGATTTAGACCTTAATGATGGTTATGGACTAAAATAGGAGTATGTGGAGTGTATTTAAAGTAGAGTATGATTAGGAGCAGTAACAACAACCTTTTTGCAGTGGTCAATCAGGAGTCTAATCTCATTAGGACTCCAGTCTTTATGTGATAAATGGACGACACTATTTTTAGGAAAAAGTCTCGTTTTCTTTAGAATTCTAGGATAATGAAACTGGTTCAAGGCTCACGGTTATATTTTTAGGAGTTTGGTTAGAATAAGACTTCTGCTCATAATTGGAATATTTATTTTTCTAATTGTGCAAAGTATAGAAATATACCTGGCCTTTTCTCATGAGCATATACTGATGAACCAGGTTCTTTAAGTAAAACTTCTCTTGATTATGCCTCATATATCATAATAGAAAAAAAATTTGTATACTGATTAGAGTATGAGACTGAGTAAGAATTAGTCTAGATATTTACATAGATTCAGAACTTCTAACCAAAAATGTAAAAAAAAATTAATTTTTTTTCATTGCATTCTGAACTGGTTCCTTTTAGGTGATCTTAATCATCGTTAATTCCAACCTGTTCCATTCAAAGTTTTCTTTATTCAGTGCTTTGGTGAAGATGTCAGCTATTTGTTTATCAGTAGCACATAATTCTATTGAGATTAATCCTTTCTCATAATTGTCTCTCAAGAAGTGGTATTTAACATCTATGTGCTTGTCCTTTTATGATGAACATGGTTCTTTATCATACTTATAGCACTAGTGTTATCACAAATATTGGAATGCATCCTACTTCAATTCCAAATTCTACCAATTGCTGTTTAATCCATAGTAATTGAGCACAACAAGAAGCTGCAACCACATACTCAGCTTCAGCAGTAGATAGGGCTACTGCATTTTGCGTCTTAGTAGCCCATGATACAAAATATGAACCAAGAAAGTGTGTCATACCTGAGGTGCTTTTTTTATCCACTAGAAAACCTGCATAGTCAGCATAAGCATATCCTACTAGATTGAAATTACTATCTTTAGGATACCAAAGACACAATTTAGTAGTGCCTTTCAGATATCTCAATATCTTCTTGACAGCAGTCAAGTGAGACTCTTTTGGATTTGCCTGAAATCGAGCACATAGCCCTACACTGAAAATAATGTCAGGTCTACTGGCAGTAAGATACAAGAGTGAACCAATCATACCCCTATACAATTCAGGGGGTTTTAACCTACAATTTTTAGCTTTGTTATACTTTTATTATAGGGTAAAAATATAAAATTTTAAAAGGTGAATTATTATTATTAATATTATTTTATTTTTATTTTTATTTTAAAATAATAAAAAATCCGAAAAATATTATTATTTTTTTAAAATTTTTGGGAGTGATTTAAAAAAATAAGAAAAAGGGAAGTTTTGAATATATATATATATATATATATATATATATATATATATATATAAGTAAAAGTAGGTGGAATTATTTTTTAAAAAGTAAAAGAAAGTAGAAAATTAAAAAAATAAAAATAAAGTTTTGTGAAAATTTTAAAAAATAAAAAGTAAAAGAAAGTTGGAATTGAAAAATAAATGTAAAGGTAACTAAAAATTAAGAAAATTTAAAGTAAAAGAAAGTAGCATTTTTAAAAGAAAAGCAAAAGAAAGTGGATTGTTTTTTTAAGAAAGGTTAAATAAGTGGAATTCTCTTTTAAAAAGTAAAAAAAGGTGGAATTTTAAATAAGATAAAAGTAATTAAAGTTGGAATTTTAAAAATAAAAGTAAAGAAAGGTGGCATTTCTTTTTATAAAAAAATAAAAGCAATTTGTAAGTGGGATTTTCTTTAATTAAAAAATAATAAAATAATAAAATATTTTTTTTAAAAAAAATCTGAAAAATTTTGAAAATTTTGCTATAAATAGAAAAGAAAATTTAAAAAGGAAGAAAAAAACAGGAGGGGAAGGAGAGAAATTTAAGTTGTAAGTTTTCATTAAATTTTTCTTTCAATATTTCGGGTCTTGAATCTTGAGTTTGAAGAGGAGTTGATAGAGATTTTGTTGTTGCGACTGTATTGACTCTATAACTTTCAGAGTTTATTCATTTGAATTCACTCTCTAGTAGGTATGTAATTAAAGCTCTTGTGTTAAAAAATGTCTTAACATCTTTGTTGAAGCAGAAGCAAATTGATTTGGTTATTTTGATAAAGTTTCTTCGTATTGAATCGGTCCTTGCTTTGGATTTTTGGTTCATTTTTGCGAGGTGAGTTCTGGTTTGATTTCTTGATTGATTGGTAATTTCCATGTTAATTTTGAATTGCACGGATCTGTTAGATGATATTTGATATCATAAAGATACAATGCTAAGTGTTCATTAAGAAACTAACTGATTTTGGACATATATTAAATACACTACAAAGAAAAGACTTGCTGTGATGTCATGTGCTCTTTGACTTTGGATGAAGTTTATAATTAGTTTTTGTAGTCATTAAATTTCAATTTTTGTATTGTCTAAAATTATTTTTTTTCTTTGTACGTTAAATAATGAATAATAAAATTTATAGAAACAACCGCGAAATCTTTAATAAAATTTAACATTTAATAATCCAAAATCCTCCCAAAACCCGGTGTCGCAAGTGCATGAGCAATGTCTAAGAAATAATATAATATAATAATCGTCCGGAATACAATATTGAACAGAAATAAATACAGAAAACTGAAAGAGACTCTGGTGGCTGCGAATTGCCTCGAGAAGTGCAGCTCTCTTAAGTCTCTGTATCATCCGTGCTGCTATGCCCAGTAGGCCACTAGAGATGCATGTGCCCGTGCAACAAAAATACACAGAAGTGTAGTATGAGTACGAAAACAACGTGAACCTAATGAGTATCCCGTCTAATATCGAAGAAGTAGAGACGAGATGGTCGACTTTGACACTTACTAATGGTCCAATGGTGGTATATCCATAATATATTAAATCGTGAATTTTTTTATAACCATGATTATAATTCAATGGGCTGGAGCAAATAAACAACTCTTTCTTTTATAGGAAATTATTCCCTTTCATCATTTATACATATATTCTTAAGCCAGAAGGAGGCAGCAAAAACTTCAATAAGTTTCAAGGCAAGCAATACACGCATGCACAAATCATGCCGAGGTCGGCAACCTGATCCAATAGAAACATAAATTGTGCACTGTCGAGGGTCGAACGGCGCGAACCATAGATTCATCTATTTAATCTGCCGAGGCGTTCGGCCCGCTCTAAAATTAAACACATACAAACAATCAATCAAGAGTCCACATGGAGCAATTATCCAAAGAAAGTCAATCCTCTTTTAACCATTTAAGAAAAATGAAGTTTAGTCCTTTTAGAAATTTATTTACTAATTCAATGTAATTTAAGCAATTCAGCCATCAATAAGTCCACAAATAATCCAAGTATAGCACGCTTTGAGTCCTAAACTACCCAGACAATAGCATAATAGTAGCTACCCTCGGACTCTCGTCACCTTGTGCGTACGTAGCCCCCACAAATAGGAGCATATAACCAATTAACTCATCTATAGGAAAAATTCCCTCTTACAAGGTTAGAAAGGAGACTCATCTTGCTCCGAAGATCTATAACCGGCATTCCACGCTCTTCCGAAGACTCCAATCGATGCACAAAGCTCCAACTCTAGCCAATAATAATACAAATTCATTAATATATGCTAATGTACTCATTATAATCCAATTTATAATAATTTCTAACCCCGATCAAAAGGTTGACGAAAATGCCCTCGGACCTACGTGCCCGGAATCCAAAATTTTTTGAAGATAAATTTTACCCATAGCCTCACAAACTAAAATATATAATTTTTTCTAAATTTCATACCCAAAATCGTGGTCAAAATTCAAGAATACTAATTTTCTAGGTCTTCCCTCAAACACCAAGTATTCTACAAATTCCTTGCCTAAATCCATATATAAACTTTGATTTAACTCAAAGCTAGCATAAATTACTTACTTCATGACGAGTGATGAAAATGGAACCTCAAAGCTGCTCCCAATCGGCTCCAATGGAAGAAAAATGGGGTTGAAATGAACCCAACCCCGGATCTTAAAAAGACCTTACTACCTCAATAATTTTTGCACCTGCAGTCCCTTGACTGCTTTTGCGGTTCCGGAGGTGCGGTTGAAATACCGCTTCTGCAGTCCTCCCTAGGCCGCCCTTTTCCGCTTCTGCGTTCCTCCTTCCGCAGGTGTGTCTCGCTTTTGCGGAACCACGAGCCCTGACTAAAATCCGCTTTTGCGCTCCTCCTTCCGCAGGTGCGGTCCCGGCTCCCTTCACCTACAACCGCTTTTGCTGTTCCCTTCCCCGCTTCTGTGGGGCTGCTTCTGCGGTCAACTACAACCGCTTCTGCTGTTCCCTTCCCCTCTTTTGTGGGGCCGCTTCTGCGGTTAACCCATCGCAGAAGCGGTTATACTAGCAACCAAACCCTTCAGCTATCCAAAATTCCAAATTTCGATCCGTTAATCACCCGGAATCCACCCGAGGCTCCCGGGACCTCAACCAAACCTACCAATCAATTCCAAAACACGTTACAGACTTGCTCGAGGCCTCAAATCATATAAAACAACACTAAAATCATGAATAGACCTCTAATCCAAAATTAATGAACTTTATAATTTCAAACTTCTATTTTCGATGTTTAAACCTACCAAATCACGTCCGATTGACCTCAAATTTTGCACACAAGTCATATCCAACATTACAGACCTACTCCAACTTTCGAAATTGGATTCCAACCCCGATAACAAAAAGTACACTTCCGGTCAAACTTCTCAAAAACCTTCAAATTTCTATCTTTAGCCAAATGGCTCCAAAATGACCTACGGGCCTTCGAATTCACTTCTGATCGCGCTTCCAACTTCAAAATCACCATACAGAGATACTCCTTGACTCGGAATCCCAAACAGACATCAATATCACTGAAATGCACCTCAACCCAAACTTATGAAATTTCTTCCAAAATGCTAATTTCCACAATAGGCGCCAAAACGCTCCCGGGTCATTCATGACCCGATCCGGACATACGCCTAATTCTGAAATCGTCATACGAACCTGTTAGAGCCTTCAAATCTCGATTCTAATGTCGTTTACTTAAAAATCTAATCTTAGTTAATTCTTTCAACTTTAAGCTTCCGAAATGAGAATTCTCTTTCCAAATCAACTCTGAACTTCCCGAAATTTGATCCGACCGCGCGTACAAGTCATATTACCTGAAATAAAGTTGCTCATGGCCTCTGACTACTAAACAACATGCTAGAGCTCAAAACGACCGATCGGGTCGTTACACTGTAGATGATCAGTCAGCTCCCCCAGCCCCACAGGTACCCCCAGTCGATTGAGGATGCGCTCAAAGAGATACTTGAGAACTAGAAGAAGATCCTCGACACTCAGTCTGTGCTTTCAAAGGCAGTGGATTCATATAGCAAGGCTTTCAAGTAGCTTGCTAAGGAGCATAAGATGCAAAGAAAGAAACGGGCCTCCAAGGAGTCCGTGAAGGAGCTGCATGTAGATGTTGACAGACTGAAGGCATATCAGCTGCCTTTAGACTTATTGCTTGAGGACCCAGTACCTGCAGCCCACCCACAGTTGGACCAGTCATAGAGGCCTCCGAAGAGGAGGAGGATGATTCCTAGAGCTGATGATGCTATCATCCAGTTAACGGACCCACCATAGACTTCCTCCAGTTAGCCATAGGATGTACCAGTTCCATAGCCTGTCTAGGTCCAGGACCAGGTCCCAGTAGTAGAGCAGCAAACCACCGGGCACCATTCTGAGGTTCCCGAGCACACAGAGGACCCAGGGACCACACATGACCTTATGCAGACAGATAGGCCTTATGAAGTCTTCTAAATCATTTCCTCTTATTTTTTATGCTTTATTTAGACTAGTTGGCATTGTTTCATTTGAGGGGGTAGGCCCTACATTTTGGATGATTATATATATTTAACATTTTTATGCTTTCTTTATCTTTTTATCTTTGGTTTGTATATAATTCTGATATTTCGTTACATTTATCGCATTTTGATTTCACTTTGGGTCTGTATATAAAGTTACATCTCATTGTATATATTCATATTGGCCCAAGAACATGTGAAGTTTTGAAGAATGACAAATGAACTCAGTCATGGACCAGGTCCATCATGTGAAGCACAGTGATGATCAACCTACACATGTGAGATGCACATAAAGGAGATAAGTCTCATTGACCAAGTAGCAATATCTCCTGATCTGATAAAAAAGGTTGCATATTAGATAAGGAGAGAAAGTCTCCTTATGTGAAGAGGACACAATTCGAATAAAAGATAGTGTTGGAGTTTGTGTTGTTCAAGGACTCAACTTCGAATGAATATAAGCAATTGAGTCTCAATCAAACTCTAATTACTAACTCATTAAATAACAATGATTGTTCTCTTTTACAGGCATTGCACATATGCAGAAGTTAAACCAAATTGAAAATAAAAAAGCAAGGCAATTTTGCAAGCAATTTATGTGAGATTTAAATGTGCGCTCCTGAAGCTACTTGAACGAGATAGAAGAACCAATTCCATTGTGTCTTTCTTTATTTCTAGTTCAATTGTAGTAGATGATTTAAACTTGTACCTTTCAGCTTTCATAGAAGCAATTGTATTAGGTACTTAGAGTGTTCAAGTTATATGCTAACTTGAAGTTGTCGCAACAGTTAAGGTTGTGTGCTACAATGAGGTTAGAGTTAATCCTTAGGTTTACAAAGAGTTTTGTAAATGCTATTTTGGCTCAGTGATTTTAGTGGAAGTTTGGGAAAATCCTACTAAGTAGTAGGTCGTGGTTTTTTTTT
>MU772468.1:62803-107841 GCA_026770625.1 Nicotiana glauca
CCCCCCCCCCCGTGTGGTATTGACGTTTAGAACATCAATTGGTATCAGAGTAGGTTATCGTTGAAGAGGCTAACATCTTAGGAAAAGATCAACATGAGTGCACCACCTGGGAACTAGGAAGGGCAATCTACTGCTAGGCCTCCACTTTTCAATGGTCATACTATTCCTGGTGGAAGAACAGGATGATGGATCACATCATAGGGAAGACTATGAACTCTGGAACATAGTCACTGATGGTCCCCTAACAACCACAAAGAAGAATGCTGAAGGAGTTGATGTGCCAAAGACAAGAGCTGATTGCACTGCTGAATACCTGAAGAAATGGAAGAAAAATGCCAAGGCCAAGAAATGGCTTGTATGTGGACTAGGTCCAGATAAATAAAGTAGAATTTAAAGTTGTACCACTGCTAAGAAAATCTGGGACACTTTGCAAGTGGCTCATGAAGGAACACCTCAAGTGAAGAGGTCCAGAGGAACACTGCTGTATTCTCAATATGAGAATTTCACCATGAAGGAAGGAGAAACCATCCAAGAGATGTATACATGGTTCACCACACTGACAAATGAACTTAAGTCTCTTGGAAGGATTATCCTTGAAGAAGACAAAGTTGAGAAGATTTTAATAAGGGTTCTGCAGTCTCTTGGGAAAGCAAAATTACTGCTATCCAGGAATCAAAGAATATTACTACTTTCAAGTTGGATGAACTAATTGGAAACCTTACTGCCTATGAACTGAGAAGACAAACCATGAAAATGGATGCACCCAAGAAGGAAAGGAGTCTGGTATCAGAATTGCCAAATTTTCATATTTGGAGGATGATAAAATGGCTATGATCACAAGAGATTTCAAAAATTACCTGGAGGAAAGGGATTTTCAAGAGGTGCAACCTTCAACAAACCAAGGGCTCTTGAGAAACAGACCAATGAGGGTTGCTACAAGTGTGGTAACACTCAGCGGCGGATTTACCTTAGGCCAAGCGGTGTCACGTGACACCGCTTCATCGAAAATATTTACTAATTATTTATATATAATTCAAATGAAAAAACAGGAAAAACGGTAATATCAAATAAGTGACACTACTTGTCACAAAGAGGTTTCTAGCTTATCTGGTCAAAACTTGAAGATTTCTTAGCAGGGACTTGAGTTTGAATCTCTATGGCCTCATTCTTTGTTTTTAATACTTTTGTACTACTTTACTACCACAATATATTTTATAAATTGAAGGATGCTCGTACATTGTATTATTTCTTTTTCTTGAATGTTTTTTTAAATATGATATTATTGCAATATTTTTTTTATTTGTTCACGTCTAAAATGGTGACACCGCTTAAAAATTTTCTGCGTACGCCACTGGTAACACTTATCACATGATCAAGAATTGTCCTCAATGGGAAATTGAGGGGAAAGGAAAGGGCTGAACGAAGGAACATGTTCAACCAAAAAGGAATAAAGGCTATGGTTGCTACCTGGGGAGAAACATCATATGAGGACTCAGAAGATAAAGCTGGAGATGAACAAGCTCATGTGGCCATTGGAGAATCAGATGATGAACAAGAGGTAATTATTCTTTATCTCAAGAACAAGATTAAATTCCTGTCTAAAGAAAGGTTGTTTGAGCTACTGCTAGACTTCATTGATGAGTCTGAGATAATTAACAATGAGAAGGAAGAACTGTCTAGGGAATGTGTGATCCTAAATGCCAAGTGTAGAAATCTAGAGTCTAGGGCTAATGAGAGTGAAAGTAAAAATGCCGAGTTGAAGAACCAGGGTCTTGAACTTGACACTAGTGTCCTAGAACTTAGGTCTGAGAACTTAAAACTAAAATTAGGAACAGGAAAGAAGAAAGCTGATCACTCACATCTCACCCTAGAAGAAAAGTTAGGAAAAATGAAGGATAAGTTGTACATAAAGGATGAGCAGATCAGAGTACTAAAAGAGGATTTAGGGAAGGAACAACATGAACTAGAAAGAACTTGCAAATGGTACAAGGCTTCTGATGCACTCTCTTGGTTACAAGAACATCACAGTAGCAACAAAAGAGGACTTGGTTATGGGTCACAAACACCTAAGTGGGATCCTAAAAGCAAGTACCTCACTCTTCCTAAGAACAAAATCTGCACACACTGTGGCAAGACTGGCCATTAAAAAAATGAATGTAATGTAAACGAAAAGGCCAGTCAAAAGAACAAAACTTTTATTCAAGAAAAAAATAGGCTGCCTGGTTGGGCTAGAAGGAATTTGATTTATCCCTTTGCCTATAGAAAGGGACCCAAACTAGTTTGGGTTCCTAAGACTAACCCCTGATTTCTTTTTGCAGGTCCAAGTGAAGGGAAGTAGCCAAATATGGTACATGGTTAGTGGCCGCTCAAAACACATGACTGGAAGCAAGAACCAGTTCCTTTTACTTGATAACCTAAAGGGAGGTAATGTCTCCTTTGGAAATGGGAAGAAAGGTGAGATTATTGGGGTTGGAAAGGTAGGTAAGACAGAATCTTACTCCATTGAGAATGTCTACTTGATAGATGGCTTAAAATACAGCCTGATCAGTGTGTCACAACTGTGTGACAGAGGTAACCTTGTATTATTCACCTCTACTAAATGCTTTGTGATTAACCTTACCACTAACAAAATTGTTTTGCAGGATAAAAAAGTTAACAATATTTATATTGTAGATTTGTCAACTCTTTCTCAAAATGAACTAACCTGCCTAAGTGTGCTGGATAATGATCCCCTCCTGTGGCATAAAAGACTTGGTCATGCCAGTATGAATCAGCTAAACAAATTAGTCTCCAAGGACTTGGTGATAGGGTTACCCAACATCAAGTTCAAGGAAGACAAAGTTTGTGAGGCATGTGCAAGGGGGAAGCAGGTAAGATCATCCTTCAAAAGCAAGAAGATAGTAAGCACAACCAAGTCGTTGGAACTTGTCATGACACTAGTTCGCCCTCCGTGAACTATCGTGATGGAACCTAGTCTCTACAACTAGGTAAGACTAACAATGCAAAACATATGCAAAACTTGTGGAAGAAATAATCAAAACCATAAATAACCTAAATAAGCAATATATAAAATGCCGCTCGGCATGTACAATACTTAACTTCTAAAAAACCAATACGTACTCCCAAAACTGAGAAACCCATGAATCACAAGCTAATAAATACTACAAATCTCTAACTTCAAAATGCCTAACAAGAACAGAGAATACAGAAGGGCTAAATACTAATGCAGGAATAGAAAGAGACTCATCAGTCTGCGAACGCGGCAGATATACCTCGAAGTCGCTAAAGCAGTTGCCTCACCTCAGGGGTGATAGGATTGGATAGAAGTACCTGGATCTGCACATGAAAAAATGCGCAAAACGGGCATGAGTACACCACAGCGGTACTCAGTAAGTGCCAAGCCAAACCTCGGTTGCGTAGTGACGAGGAAGGTCAGGGCCCAACTAAGATAAGATAAAATACAAGGTATAACAGGATAAGATAAACAATTCAGTTGCAAGATAACAGTAAAAATTTAATACGAGAAAGTAAGGAATGCAATAATCGAAACAGAGGCTAAAATGATCACAAGGATAATAACCGGGGATCTCTCAGTATCCCGAGGATCTTTTAGTATCCTCAATCTATACCAGGGATCTCTTGGTATCCCGAGGATCTTTTGGTATCCTCAGTATATGCTAGGTATCTCTTGGTATCCCGAGGATCTACTGGTATCCTCAATATATGCAAGGAATCTCTTGGTATTCCGAGGATCTCTTGGTATCCTCAATATATACTAGGGATCTCTTGGTATCCCGAGGATCTCTTGGTATCCTCAATATATGCAAGGAATATATTGGTATTCCGAGGATCTCTTGGTGTCCTCAATATATGCCAGGGATCTCTTGGTATCCCGAGGATCTCTTGGTATCCTCAATATATGCAAGGGATCTCTTGGTATCCCGAGGATCTCTTGGTGTCCTCAATATATGTTAGGGGCCTCTTGGTTTCCTCAATATATGCTAGGGGTCTGTCGGTATCCCTAGGATCTCTTGGTATCTTCAATATATGCTAAGGGTCTCTTGGTATTCCGAGGATCTCTTGGTATCCTCAATATAGACCAAAATCAATATATATGCAGGGGAAGCTCCCGGGATACCGTCCCGTAGTCCCAAAGTAAACATACAGCAACAACACGAAGAATACACCATTAAATTCAAATTCTGTATCAAGGTAAAGCAGGTATTTCTAGCCTAGCATATTGCACAAAATCCAAATAAGTCATTTTTAAGCAAATAGGCAATTAAGTCAACTAGGCATACTTTTCTAACTAGGCTAAATTTGCAAGTAGAATAAAATAGGAGAGAAGGAAACTTAGTTTAAATACTTAAAGTAAAACCGGGTTTTTAACAACTAGCTCAAGTACGCGCTCGTCACCTTACGTACAAGGCATTTCAATTATCAAATATCATATCCCAAGGGGAAGGTCCCCCACGCAAGGTTAGGCAAGCCACTTACCTCGATCCGGCTCAAAATCAACTAGAAATCACACCTTTTCCACGAGTATCTGATTCCAAATGGCTCAAATCTATTCAATTCAACTACATACCGTAATAACATCTCAAACAACTGATTCTATGATTTAATTCAAAGCTAAGACACAAAATTAGGTAAAATGACCAAAATTCCCCTCATGCCAACGTCTCGGAATTGGATGAAACTTATAGTTTTGGAAACCTCATACTCTTACGAGTCTATACATAAAAAGAACACAAAAATCGGAGTCCAAATGACCTCTCAAATCCACATTTAAATGCCTCTTAAATTCAAGCCCTAATTACCCCTTTTTCCCAAAATTCTCACCATTAATCAGGTATTTAATCACATAAAAACGAGTTATGAAGTCAAATATGTTACCTCCGAGTGATTCCCCTTGAATCCTTCTTCAACCCACTTCAATAGGCTTTCAAAAAAACCAACAATGGAGTAAATGAGCCCTAAACTCGCAAATGAAATATTTTAAAACATTCTGCCCAGCACTGACCGTTCCTTCATCGCAATCGCGGCACAAACCTCGCGATCACGAAGCACGTTTTTAATTTCCCAAAATTTAACCTTATGCGAACGCGGCCCTATCACTGCGAATGCGATGCACCAGATTTTACACTTACACGAACGCGTTCCCTCACACGCGAACACGAAAAACAATAGCTCTTGGACCCCATTTCTTTATATGCGAACGCGAAGCAAGAACTCCTAACCTTCCGCGAACGCGTTCCCATAAACGTGAACGCAAAGGTCTAATTCCTGGCCCTCCAAAATCCTTCTATGCGATCGCGATATGCCCCACGCGATCACAAAGATATAAAAGTCTGCAACTGCTGAACACTGACCATCTGAAACTCACCCGAGGTCCCCGGGACCTCAACCAAAAGTACCAACACATCCTAAAACCTCATTCAATCTTGTTCCAATCCTTAAAACACCTCAAATAACATCAAATCCACCAATAAACATCGAATTCAAGCTTAATTTTTCTAAAAACTTCCGAAACACGCTTTTGATCAAAAACCCAACCAAATCACGTCCGAATGACCTAAAATTTTGCAAACACATCCCAAATGACATAACGAAGCTACAGAAACTCTCGGAATTCCATTCCGACCCTCGGATCAAAATTTCACTATCGGACCGGAAACTTCCAAAATTCAAACTTCGGCATTTCAAGCCTAAATTAGCTACGGACCTCCAAAACGCATTCCGAACACGCTCCTAACCCCAAAATCACCTAAAGAAACTAACATAACCATCAGATTTCCATTCCGAGGCTGTCTTCACACTAGTCCAACTATGGAAAACCTTCCAACACTTAAGCTCTCATCTAGGGACTAAGTGTCCCAAAACTCTTCGAAACTCAAAACCGAACATCCCGGCAAATCAAATTTACAGAATAAACTTGGGAAAATCAGTTAATAGGGGATCGGGGCATTAAATTCTTAAGACGACCGGCTACATCTTCACATCCTCCTATAACTTAAACATCTGTTCGTCCTCGAACGAGCATAGAGACATACCTGAATTGAAGCTGCTCATAGCCCTAAACTACTAAGCGACGCGCTAGAGCTCAAAACGACTTGTCGGGTCGTTACATACTCTCCCACTTAAACATACGTTCGTCCTCGAACGTGCTAAGAATTGTGTTTTGGTTGTCCGAACCCATTGTTTAACACCTCGAGCACCTACTCGTGCTACCAAAACTCAGCTGGGTACCCTAGCTCGATCAATCTAAAGATATCCTTTATCACTTAAGCAAATACGCCTTGGAGCCCAATCCCTACATCCAGAATTTTATGCCAGGCCTGCACCAAAATACGCTCACCGTATCAACAACTATCCGCAGCACCAAAACATGACTGCATACCTCACACCTTGCACCACTTTATCACAGGATCACAATAACATTCTCTGATCAAATAAGTCAAAATTCCACGAATCTGATGCTCCCCTTGCACCTCATGACCCACATAAATTCCACGAATCTGATGTTCCCCTTGCACCTCATGACCCACATAGGTCTTTCCCTAGCTCTTACATTACCGCCAAGACGGAAGGATGTGTAGAAATTCATACCCAACTGCCGAATCAACCATTGGGTCTATACTCCTGATAAGAACCATCACCTCGTTCCGAACCAAATAATGGTCTTAGCTCCTTAATATTCTTCATATAATCAGATTGCACTAATCCTAAATCTAATAATCTCGTCTCACACAGTACGAACCGCCCCCAAACATGATTAAAAGTGTCATATGATGCCACAACGTGCCAATAGGCTATGAACTCGAACGTGACGAAAGGAAAACGAACTCTCAAAGGAATTACTCAACTCACGCACTAATATGAACTTTCCTTAGAAAATAGGAAGCAAGGCATACAAAAATAGCATATAGAAAACTGTACTTAACATAACACTGTTGCGGTGTGCAAGCCGGTCCAAATAACATACCCATGGCGGTGTGCTACCCGATTCACACATAGAACTCACATAAGAAGATGTACATTGAACTAAACTGCTCATTATAAAGAAATTGCGAATATCGGTCACAAGCACGCTAAGTGTATAATACCATCCATGGGGAGACATATAGTGCCATAGGCTACAAAACTCAAACACAACTAAGGTGCGATACACGATCTGAATCTCGAGAGCCATCCTGCTTATATAACATCATATCTACGAGGACCTCAACACATAAGAATTTCATCAAGCCATCTCACAACTCATACAATGCAATATATCATTACATGAAATAGCCAATGAAGAGATAGTACCCCCACTACTTGTCCAAAGGAGCGCATTGCTGAAATGAACATATCTGGCCTAATATAGAGCCCATATTCACATTTAGATCCATTCACAGACCTCAAGCTAGTTCTGATCACACTGAACTAGGCTAATAACTTTTCAAAGGTCCCTCATAATCCCCTTTTTCTCATAACATACGAGGACTATCATTATAACCGGGCAATCCTCCACGGTCCACAACCCAATAAGTCGAGTGCCCTCCAAGCATAAATTCTCGAATTAATGATATCACCATCGTCTTCATACTCGATTTAAATCTTCAATCAATCAAGTGACTACATGCCACACTTATATAATCTTCCTGTGGGGCACGCTCCCATGACTTTTTGTAACAAACAATGGATATACGTATCCATACTACCAGCAGCACTTAAACTGAGAAGCGTTCAAGAATCCATAACCAGGTCTTTTTCACAAAACACCGATCTCAAATGACGCTGAAGATGATACCCACTTACTTTAAACGTCAAAACTCTTTTATTGCTCATCCGAGCTCGCGACATCCTTGTCAACACCGAACTACAACCTTGATCCTCACTTCAAATTCCACACCGCACACTGCACCAACATGCCAATATATGATAGAGCACATTTTTTCATCATCACTCCTGACCGTTAATAGATTAACACTTCATCGTATAAAACTTTTCATTTAACTCACTTTAGAAGAACTATAGCAACACACAGGTAAATTTCCATAACCGTATAATGTGAAAATCTCTAAGTAGTGGTGTAAGACACCATATCCCCTTCCGGGATCCGCCTATGCATGACAGGCCATAATAATGGAATACTTCCGAATAATATCAATTACGGTGATTGACAAACCTCACACGTGCCATCACAAATCACTTGCATAACCTGATCACGTTGAAGGAAATGATCACCACCACCAATATGCCAATTCAACTATGCCTAGCCAATCTACCCTTTTCCAAATTAATTCTTGATTGCCTTAGAAATAATATAACTCTATTCAACACATAACACACTCCATTCGCACTCATTCCGAGTGACCTTGAATCACGAGACCATGCTGTATCAAATCCCACGAACCATTTCATACCTCCCCAATGCTATAGTGCGAGTCAAAACATCCTAGAACATTTCGTGCCTCTTCTAATAAACTGCTAAAAAGCTTGATTATTAACCGTAAGCTCGAAATCATTAGGCACCACGCGTTGCCCTTTTTGAATCCACTAGGACCGTTGTTAAGAGCCACCCTCTCTGACTTGGCCCCGAATATAATCAACTCTATGAATCTTCTAGCACATGAATACCCTCTCAACGAAACACCCCAAGTCCGAGCATGAGCCAATAAGGCCAACCATATCATACCTTTAAAAATTCCTTGTTCAAATTTACACTTGCACTCTTTTCCGTAGATGAAATAACTTACCAGTATGCCGATAACCCGAAACCTCACAAGAAGAGAATCATACAATCTAATCATAGGCGGTGGGACTCTCCCACTTAGCTTGAGGCTACTATTACACAACTCTAAATTTCACCAGGATTCCTTATCTCTTATTGACATAACCATGTGCAATTGACAGCAAAAATTCTTGCAATCTTCCTGTAAAACCCCTTTCATACTCTGAATTATCAACCACATTTGCACGACCGATCTCTTTGCAACACAAGTCCATTCACTCCTTGTGGACACCAGCTAAATGTGTGGCAACATCTTTCCAATTCAAAGTTAGGTAGTACCCTTCCTCATTTCAAGCAGCTCATTTCCATTATATCAAACCTCCTGCCGCATAATAGTCCATACTTCAAGTTAATCCGTAGACCCCCAATCATCAATCACCAAAATTCCCAAGTTGCTCCAAACTCTCTTTAAAGTGTGTAGTCATCCTAGTACAAAGCCCATATGCAAATCCACCACTCTCCCACTTTGGCGGAGCTCACCCCTCTAATCGACCACTCGACCTTTGCTTCTTATACCTGGCCTTTTAGAGATTTTAACCACCGCCTGACTCTCCCCACATGACTTTCCTCATCCTTTGCTACTCAGTTGTTGCCTTAATAAAATCTATCTTCGTAGCACTTGCACGCTCAATTCGCTACTAACTTTAAACCTTCATGGAGATAATCTTTCTCGAGCTGTCAACAGTAGAAACACCGATTCAATCCTGAACCACCGCACCCCGTGATACCCAACAGTCGTTTGTCCAATATTTCACAATATCCTGCCCCAAGGGCACATTGCAGAAGACCATAACACCGGCAAACTTAACACATACAATCGAGGATGACGACACTACATCGTAGATAAAAATTCTACCACGCTCGAAATTACCAAGTCTCGTTACTCCATCACCCCAGATCTGGACATTCATAGTTCAATATGTTTTTCCTCCGCCGGAAGTGAGATATCATATCTCTGAATCGTTCACCGAGTAGAAACATCCCATACCACATCAGCAGTACCATTACAATTCTTCAATTCTCAATTTATAACAAGCGGTTCGCGTCGCGTAAGATTGAGTAGGAAGGAAACAAGGGCATAAGCCTCAAGGAATCAAGTCGCACGATGAGGAAATCAAGAAGTGTAAATTTTCCTAACAGTTACACAGCCTCTCATAGATAAGCACAGACATCTCCATACCGATCAATGAGATTCTAATAAATCAGCTTGTGATCCATGACTCCTATGAACCTAGAGCTCTGATACCAACTTGTCACGACCTCAGTTCGCCCTCCGTGAACTATTATGATGGCACCTAGTCTCTACGACTAGGTAAGCCTAACAATGCGGAACATATGCAAAACTTGCAGAAAAAATAATCAAAACCATAAATTACCTAAATAAGCGATATATAAAATGCCGTCCGGTATGTACAATACTTAACATACTCCCAAACCCAGAAATCCATGAATCACAAGCTAAGAAATACTACAAATCTCTAACTCCAGAAAGTCTAACAAGAATAGAGAATAAAGAAGGGCTGAATACTAATGTAGGAATAGAAAGAGACTCCTCGGTTTGCGGACATGACAGATATACCTCGAAGTCACTAGAGTAGTCACCTCGCCTCAGGGGTGATAGGACTGGATAGAAGTACCAGGATCTGCACATGAAAAACATGCACAGAAAGGGCATGAGTACACCACAGCAGTACTCAGTAAGTGCCAAGCCAAACCTCGGTTGAGTAGTGACGAGGAAGGTCAGGGCCTTACTGAGATAAGATAAAATACAAGGTATAACAGGATAAGATAAAAAATTCAGTTGCAAGCTAACAATAAAAGTTTAATATGAGAAAGTAAGGAATGCAATAACCGAAAAGAGGCTAAAATGATCACAAGGATAATAACCGGGGATCTCTCAATATCCCGAGGATCTCTTGGTATCCTCAATATGTACTAGGGATCTTTGGTATCCTGAGGATCTCTTGGTATCCTCAATATATGCTAGGGATCTCTTGGTATCCCGAGGATCTCTTGGTAACCTAAATATATGCTAGGAATCTCTTGTTATTCCAAAGATCTCTTGGTATCCTCAATATATGCTAGGGATTTCTTGGTATCCTAAGGATCTCTTGGTATCCTCAATATATGCTAGGAATCTCTTGGTATTTCGAGGATCTCTTGGTATCCTCAATATATGCTAGGGATCTCTTGGTATCCCGAGTATCTCTTGGTATCCTTAATATATGCTAGGGATCTCTTTGTATCCCGAGGATCTCTTGGTATCCTCAATATAGTCCAAATCAATATATATGCAGGGGAAGCTCCTGGGATACCGTCCCGTAGTCCCAAAGTAAACATACAATAACAATACGAAGAATACGCGATTAAATTCAAATTCTGTATCAAGGTAAAGCAGGTATTTCTAGCCTAGCATATTGCACATAATCCAAATAAGTCATTTTTAAGCAAATAGGCAATTAATTCAACTAGGCATACTTTTCTAACTAACAACAGGCTAAATTTGCAAGTAGAATAAAACAGGAGAGAAGGAAACTCAGTTTAAATACTTAAAGTAAAACCAGATTTTCAACAATTAGCTCAAGTGCGCACTCTTCACCTCACATACAAGGCATTTCAATTATCAAATATTATATCCTAAGGGGAAGGTCCCCCACACAAGGTTAGGCAAGCCACTTACCTCGATCCGGCTCAAAATCAATTAGAAATCACGCCTTTGCCACGAGTATCCGACTTCAAATGGCCCAAATCTATTCAATTCAATTACATATCATAAATAACATCTCAAACAACTAATTCTACGATTTAATTCAAAGCTAAGATGCAAGATTAGGTAAAATGACCAAAACGCCCCTCAGAACAACATCTAGGAATTGTATGAAACTTATATTTTTGAAAAACTCATACTATCACGAGTCTATACATAACAAGAATACAAAAATCGGAGTCCAAATGACCCCTCAAATCTGCATTTAAAGGCCTTTAAAATTCAAGCACTATTTACCCCTTTTCCCCAAAATTCTCACCATTAATATGGTATTTAATCACATAAAAACGAGTTATGAAGTCAAAAATGTTACCTCCAAGTAATTCCCCTTGAATCCTTCTTCAACCCACTTCAAAAGGCTCTCAAAAAGACCAACAATGGAGTAAATGAGCCCTAAACTCGCGGATGAAATGTTTTAAGACTTTCTGCCTAGCACTGACCATTCCTTCATCGCGATCGCGGCACAAACCTCACAATCGCGAAGCACGTTTTTAATTTCCTAGAATTTAACCTTATGCGAACGCGGTCCTATCGCTGCGAACGCGATGCACCAGAATTTACACTTACGCGAACGCGTTCCCTCACATGCGAACGCGAAGAACAATAGCTCTTGGACCCCATTTCTTTATACGCGAATGCGAAGCAAGAACTCCTAACCTTTCGCGAACGTGAAGGTCTAATTCCTGGCCCTCCAAAATCCTTCTACGCGATCACAATATGCCCCACACAATCGCAAAGATATAAAAGTCTACAACTGCTGAACACTAAAATCTGCAACTCTTAACTTCAAAAATGGTCCGATTGGCCATCCGAAACTCACCCGAGGCCCTCGGGACCTCAACCAAAAGCACCAACACATCCTAAAACCTCATTCAAACTTTTTCCTATCCTTAAAATACCTCGAACAACATCAAATCTACCAATTCACGTTGAATTCAAGCTTAAATTTTCTAAAAACTTATGAAACACACTTTTGATAAAAAAAAACCCAACCAAACCACGTCCAAATGACCCGAAATTTTGCATACATATCCCAAGTGACATAACAAAGCTACAGCAACTCTCGGAATTCTATTCCGACCCTCGGATCAAAATCTCACTATCGGACCAAAAACTTCCAAAATTCAAACTCCGCATTTCAAACCTAAATTAGCTACCGACCTTCAAAACACATTCTGAACACGCTCCTAACCCTGAAATCACCTAACAAAGCTAACGGAACCATCAGATTTCCATTCTTAGGCCGTCTTCACATTATTCCGACTATCGATAACTTTCCAACACTTAAGCTCTCATTTAGGGACTAAGTGTCCCAAAACTCTTCGAAACTCAAAACCGAATGTCCCAGCAAATCAAATTAGTAGAATAAAGTTGGGGAAAGTAGTTAATAGGGGATCGGGGCGTTGAATTCTTAAAGCAACCTGCCGGGTCATCACATCCTCCTACACTTAAACATTCGTTCGTCCTCTAACGAGCATAAAGACATACCTAAAGTGAAGGTACTCAGGGCCTCAAACTGCTGAGCGACGCGCTAGAGCTCAAAATGACCTATCGGGTCATTACATCCTCTCCCACTTAAACATACATTCGTCCTCGAACGTGCTACAAATTGTGTTGAGGTTGTCAAAACCCACTGTTTAACACATCGAGCACCTACCCGTGCTACCATAACTCAGCTGGGTACCCTAGCTTGATCAATCTGAAGAATCCTTTTTCACTTAAGCAAATACGCCTTGGATCCCAATCCCTACATCCAGAATTCTCTGCCGGGACTGTACCAACATACGCTCACCATATCAATAACTAATCACAGTACCAAAACATGATTGCATACCTTAGCTGAATTCACACCTTGCACCACTTTACTCACAGGATCACAATAACATCCTCTGATCAAATTAGTCAAAATTCCACAAATCTGATGCTGCCCTTGCACCTCATGACCCACATAGGTCTTTCCCTAGCTCTTACATTACTGTCAAGACGAAAGGATGTGTAGAAATTCATACCCAACTACCGAATCAACAAATAATTGGGTCTATACTGCTGATAAGAACCATCACCTCGTTCCATACCAAATAATGGTCTTAGCTCCTTAATATTTTTCATATAATCAGATTGAATTGATCCTAAATCCAATGATCTTGTCTCACACAATACGAATCACTCAGGCAATAAGCCACCCCCGGACATGATCAAAAGTCTCATATGATTCCACAATGTGCTAATAGGCTATGAACTCGTATGTGACAAAAGGAAAACAAAATCTAGAAGGAATTACTCAACTCACGCACTAATATGAACTTTCATTAGAAAATAGGAAGCAAGGCATACAAAAATAACATATAGTTCAACTGTAGTAGGTGATTTAAACTTGTAACTTTCAGCTTTCATAGAAGCAATTGTATTAGGTACTTAGAGTGTTCAAGTTATATGCTAACTTGAAGTTGTCAAAATAGTTGAGGATGTGTGCTACAACGGGATTAGAGATCCTTAGGTTTACAAAGAGTTTTGTAAATGCTATTTTGGCTCAGTCATTTTAATGGAAGTTTGGGAAAATTTTAGTGAGTAGTAGGTCATGGTTTTTTTCACCTTATGTAATTATTATTCTGCAAACAGTAGATTTGGTACACCTAGAAGAACCAAGTTCTTCTAGAGCAAAAATTGGGTACCACACAAATCACCCCTCCTCTTGTATGGTATTGACATTTAGAACATCTATTCATCCCATCCGTTGTATATTCAAATCCCCTATTGTATATATTCATTCTACTTTTTGCAAAATTTTTCTTTTTTAGCTTCTTATTTTTGATTCGTAGTTTGCAATAAGCCTTTGGTTTTTTTAATGCCACGGTTCTTTCCAAAGGCGGAGTGTTGTGTGAACTGGATGGCTCTTCCCAATGATAGATGGCGTGACAACCTTCTTAAGGGTTTGAGTCCGTTTTTCTTTTTCTTTTTGGTTTTTAGTAGTTAGTAGTTAAGGGTGTAGTTAAGGGTGCCTCAAGCAAAGCTTCACTTACATTTGCCTTTGATCTTATCGTCATAAACAAATTATTGTGTTTAGGATGGTGAAAGTTGTGACCTTGAGACTCTTGTGATGGCCGATAATCATCAAGTGGTTTTTTGGGACCATTGTGTGCTCAAAATGTATCTAAGTTTGTTGTGGGCCCCCAACTCTATGCCTTTGGCAATTCCTTAGCTTATGTGATAAGTAATTGAATTGCAAGTCCAAGTCCCAAGTCATTGGTCTATAACTTGCCCTGAATGTTTGTTGAGGCGAAATCCTAGGTGAATTTTGACTTAAGACATGATTATAGGCTCTCCTTGATCCAAATGATAGTTTGAACAATTCCATAGCCTACCAATGATAAAATCCCTAGTTAACCCTTTTGAGCTCTAGACCTTTTTCTTTCAAAAACCATGATACAAGCCTATACTCGTTCTAAAAGATACCCTCACTCGGCACCCGATCTTTCCTTTAGCACATGGCAAAAGTATAAGTTTGGGGGGAGAGACGAGAATTGCAACAAAGTGGTAAAGAAAAAGAAAAGAAAAAAAAGGGGAAAGGCAATGAAAAAGAAAGAAAAGCAAAAAGACAAAAAGAATGTTCAATGTGAAAAAGAATACAAAGGGATTCAAGAAAAGCAATGAATGAAAGGCGTGGAAAGTTGAAAAAGGAGAAAAGGTTTGAATTGCATACAAAAGAGTGACATTGTGTCTCTCTAACCCCTTAGAAAGAAGTGAAAATGACTCAAAGAGTCAAGTGAATGGATGCCAAATGAATCAAAAGAAGTGCTTAAGGGAAGGTAGAACCCACCTAGACCAAAACATTCTTTACCCTGAACCAAAAGTCTTCACAATATCTCCACAAAAGCCCTATATGATCTTGAGTTGAATGAAGCCTACATTAGTGGATACTCACATAAGGGGCAAGCATATGGTACTTAGAGCCAAACTTGTGACTTTTTCTTGAGAGAGATGAGTGAATTCTTATTAACCTTGTTTTGCATGCCACTATTCTAAAGGTAAAGTTTGCTTAGGGAGAGTTGAGGATGAGTGAGTTTGGGGTTCCACAATGACAAAAGTAATTGAAAGAGTTCTTTGATGTGTTGAGACAACTCTTGATGATCTTGTGTCGCACTTGATCCATGGTTTTTCAAAGAGTAAATGTTGTTAATGGTTCATTTGTATTGAGGGCAATTATTAGTCCCAATTAATTCTAGTTGAGGTTGCTTTAGGACAGCTGAAAATTTCTTGGATTTTCCCTTAAGGCGTGGGTATTATTTTATTTGCTTGAGGAGCAAAAGCTTAAGTTTGGAGGAGTTGATAACTAGGGAATTTGACGCATTTTATACTCCTTCTAGCTTATGCTTTGATCAAATATTCATACAAAATAGTCTTAAAAGGCTCACAAGTTGTGCTTGATTGCAGGTTTGATCAACAAAGTAACAAAATATCAAAGATCGGCTCAAAAGGAGTAAAACTTGCACAAGTACCAAAAAAAAGGCAATCTTATGCAGAACAGGCCTATTGCGGCCGTACACCACTTTGTGCGATCCGCACTGGGAGATTCACTGATTTCCAGGCTTCAAGGTAGTGCGGCCGTACACCATTTTGTGTGGTCCGCACTGAAGGCACCGTGACCGTAGTCCATTCTCTGCGGTCTGCAGCGTGAAGATTCAAAGAGATCACTTTTTAGAGTTTTGAGCCATCGCGGTTTGCGGTCAACTTTGTGCGGAACGTGCTAGAAGCCTCCATGGCCGCAGTCCATTCTGTGCAGTCTGCAGTTCAGAGAGATTAATTCTGAATACCAAAGCCCAGTGCGGACCGCGGTCCATTTTTTGCGGTCCGCACTAATCCCGCAGGGGTATTTTTGTCCAGATTTTTCAGCTTAGTATAAATAGATTCTTTTTTTTATTTTAGGTAATTAGACGTTATAATACAGTAGTTGTGCTCGTGAGAAGACTTTTCTTAGCCATTTTGGGCACTTTTACTTAGTTTTGATCATTGAATCTTTGTATTTATTTTAGTAATTAATTAATATGTCTTTATCTTCATCTATTTCTCTGATTTTCTCTTCAAGCATGAGTAGCTAGACCCATTAGCTAGGGTTGTGGCTCAACCCTAGTGTGGGTAATTGATGGGTGTTGTGATTTAAGGTTAGATTGACTATGTGTATTTATTATTTGGGTCAATATTATGGTTTAATTTATGAATTAGTGGTTGCAAACACTAGTTTGTGCAAAGTTGACTTGGGCTCTACTTAAGAAAGAGAAGCTAAGTCTCCAAAATTGACTAAACAAGAAATTGGGATGGACTCAAGATATTTGATAGTCCCAATTAAACGGTTAAACCTCGAGAGAGTAATACCCGACTTGAGCCCTAGTTGATTGGACAAATATGCATATCCAATTGGTCTTGAGAAAGTCAATTGAGCAAAATTACTCTTTCTACCGAGAGGTGTAGAGTGGGTAGTATCGAGTAACGGTTATAACATATTCCCCAATCATGTCAATCGTGCTTTGGATGCAAGTACCCATCAATTGGCCAGCAAGGTGAAAGTCACTACCCTAGTGCCTTTTAAACTATTAGATATAACTTGTAGCAATTTACTCTTAGTTTAATTTAGTTACAATTATAATTTGTAGTTTGATCATAGTAGAATATAAAGAAAAACCAAAAATGAATAGAAGACCAATTAAGAGCACATACGCAATTCTAAACTAGATAGATACTTGATTTCAATTCTAGCTCTCTATGGATATTGATCCCGTCCCAACATCGGGTAAAAGCTATTGTGGCCCTTTCTTGTTACTTATTAGTAGTGCGGAGTTGGAAGTGATCATTCATCATTGTAGTAGCTTCATTGTTATCATTAGCACTATTCACACAATTTCTAGTAATCCTTTAACTTTCTATACTGATTATCATGGCATAAGCTTGGTTAAGATTGGATAAAGGTCTAGTCATAAGAACATAATTTTTAGCATTCTCATAGGAATCATTGAGACCTGTTAGAAACTGATAAAGCTTTTAAAATTGATAGTATTCTACATGTTTCTTCGATTCAGGACAACCACATGAAGGTGGTGGAGTAAGTTTTTCATACTCATCCCACGGTTCTCTCAAACGAGAGAAATATACAGACACAAAGGACACTCCTTGTGTCAAAGCAATAATTTCTTTATGTAGATAGGCAGCTTTAGATATATTTACTTTGTCAAATGGTTCCCTTAGATCCTCCCAAACAGTATAAGCATCAGAAGCATAGATGACAATGCTAATCAAATTTAGTGCTATAGTATTCATAATTCATGCCAACACTATTGCATTACACCTATCCTATAGATCATGAAGGCTAACATCATAATTACTTCTTTTGCAGGTGCCTAAGAAAAAACCTAAGTTGTTTTTACCATGCAACACAATTTTCAACAATCTACTCCAAAAAGAGTAGTTTTCATAACCTTGTAGCTGAATAAAGATGAGAACAGAACCTTTTGTGTCAGATGGATGGATATAGAGAGGATGATAATGATCGGCTTGATCTACTGGATTTGCGATGGTCTGATTATCAGCAACTTCTTCATTACCCGACATTGTTGCAGGGATTGAAGAAAAATATCCTAGAAATCTGAGATTGAATAGTAATACAGCTATTGGCTGTCAATTGAGGCTCAATCGAACAAATCTCGAACCCTTAGCTTGCGAGGAATGAGATCTAGATTGAGAATTGGCTTAGTTAATCAAATATACTTAGAAAATTGACTCAATTAAATCCGTCACAGCTGAGCTAACACTCGTTTAACCGAGCTCCGATACCATGTCAAAAGCTTCAGCTATGGCGATTACTGAAACAGAGATATGAGAAGAAGAGGAAATGAGAAGAAACAGAAGCAAGCAGTAACTTCATTACGCTGAGAAAAATATTCACTGTTACATTGAGCTAAGACTAAACTACTATTTATACACTTTATTAGTTGTAACTAACCTAACTACTCACTATAGTAAAGTATAAGACTAACTACTTTACTAACTGTGGTTTAGTTAAATAGGTGGGGTCTACATCTCTCAACACAATCATCAAAAGAAAAAGACCAAAAGAGAATTGAAATAGGCCAGCATCTCGACTATCTTCTGCGTAGTGCTAGGCAGTGAGAGTTGAGTGTATAACAAGACACACACACATTGTAAATAGTAAAGAATCGAAAGTTATTTTATTGCTTCCGACTCATGAGTTCCTTAGCAAAGGGATCAGATAATATGAAAAGAACAATTTTAAGCATCATTACACAAAGAGGGAGCAAAGTATATTAACATATGCTATTACTTTGTTTCGTTTATCATTTTTTTAAGCAACAGTTTACAATTTACATCTTAGTTTGATGTTATGTTCAGGGTAATCTTCATTCCGACTGGATAAGGTTCTGGATCGAGCTTCTGTACTATATAGGCAGGAATACCTATTATGTTTATTATTTGTATTTTGAATAAATAACTGGACGAATTAACTATTTATTTTAGTAGATATATACGCATATTATACAGATTATATATGAGTACACATATTTCTACATGAATATACATTCATCAGCTATTGACCCGGGAAGATATTCGGACAAACCTTCTAACAAGCAGAATAGAAGTTGCCAAAAGGCCATCTTGGGCATGGGAAAGAGGCGGCTGACTGAATGCATACTCGTGTGATCAATCGATGGACGAGAAATTGCATGAATGATGAGATCGCCCTAACCTAAAGTCAAGGCTCTTCCCTCTCTTGATGACGACTCTTGATTGAATGACACTAAGAATCGATTCGGAGAAAGAAGAAGTATGGCATGAGATAGGCGACGGATCAATTTCCCATAGCCAATTACTTGACTCGATAGATTGAGGGAGAACATTTTTATTTAAACAAATAGATGAACGGTTATTTGGGTTAAGTAATTCTTCTACGGTGAAGTCTGCAGTTATTTTCTCTTTCTTCCCATGCCCTTATAAGGATCAACCCAACTCCTTATACCGGCCGGTGGCAAACTAGGGCCAATTTTTTAGAAAAATTGGCCCATTTCCTCTCACCATTAATAGTTTGTTTGGTCGAGCTGATGCAAAGTCAAAAGTGTTAAAAATACTTATTATCAAAGTTGAAGTGTTTAACCAAGCTTTTAGAAAAGAAAAAGGAAATGCTTTTGAGTAGAAGAAAATACAGTTTTGATCAGAAAAAAGTAGTTTCTCCCCAAAAATATTTTTTGAAAAGTACTTTTGAGAAAAATATATTTAGAAGCACTTTATAAAAGTTTGGTTAAATATTAATTGCTGTTGAAAAACTCTTTTCAAATTAATTAGCTAAATATAAATTTATTCTTATCGAAAGTACTTTTTAAAAAGCACTATGGAGAAAAATACTTTTCAAAAAAACTGATTTTAGAAGGTTAGCCAAACATGTTATAAATCAAGCTTACTCAAAAGTGTTTTGCAAATTAAGCGTTAGTATCTCTACTTTTACCGACAAACATAGATCTATAAATACGCCAAAAATATTTTTCTCGAAATATCATTATACTAGTTATATATAATGTGATACCTTAATACCATTATTTTATATATATATATATATATATATATATATATATATATATATATATATATTACTTTCTTTAGAGAAATACTATGTATAATAATGGTATTAAGGTTAATTATAACTCAATAGCATTATACCATATATATTAATACATTAGTATACAAAGAAAGCTATTATATACACCGTATATTCAGTGAATTATTTTCTTCTTCTATTCCTTATCGATATTAAAGGCTGTAGTGATGGAATTAATACTATTAACGAGTTTCACCTTATTCGTTGCCATGAAATTTGCCATTTACTATAAAAAGGGAAGAGAAAAGAATTTTGGGTAAGATTTTGCCTTACCGATGAGAGAAAGAAGGAAAAGAGTGAGATTTTTGGTTCATAATGTTGGAGAGATTGGTGGAGAAATAATTGCTATAATTTTAGAAATTTGGTTGAAATATGGGAGACTTTTAATTTTTAATACATCATCGCTTGAATCATGGATCAATTTTCAAAATAAAGACTGATGGTGACGTATCAATTTTGAGACATGCTATATACGTAAATGAATGTGCTATATATGAAATAAAACAAAAGTAATATTGTTTATATAAATATTTGCTTACTAGTGGCACTACAGCGTAAATATCTCTTTTTTACTTTCTATAGTTGGGTTGGACTAAGCTAATTTTTACAGGGCCTATGGGTCGGATTCGGACTTATAGCCCGTTTGGCCAACCTATAAAAACTAGCTTATTTTGAGAAGTGCTTTTTTTCAAAAGTGCTTTTCTCAAAAGTACTTTTGGTGAGAAGCAGTTTGTGTTTGGCTAATTAGTTTGAAAAGCACTTCTGAGCAGCAATTAGTGTTTGGCCAAGCTTTAAAAAACTGTTTCTAAGTGCATTTTTCTCAAAAGTGTTTCTCAAAAAAGTGCTTTTGGAGATAAGATACTTTTTTCTGCTTCACCAAAACTGCTTCTGCTTCTCCTCAAAAGCATTTTTTTCCTTCTAAAAGCTTGGCCAAAAACCTTAATTTTTGATCAAAAGTGCTTTTGGCAAAAAAAAAAAGCACTTTTGGCCAAAAAGAAGCTTGGCCAAACATATTATTAGTGTTTCTTGAGCTTAACTTTACTACTTAAGTTTACTTAAAATTTTGGACTTTTTTACTTTTAACCCTCGCTAGACACTATTTATATTAGATAACCAAAAAAAAAAAATTGTATAATATTTGTATATAACATGAAGAATGTATATAAACACACAAAATATATATTTCTGGCTAATATTTTGAGAGCGGCTATACCATGTCATTTTTCATAAAATTTTCGATATTTCGTTACATCGAAGTGTCGAAAACTCAAAAGTAAGTGCCTTACAGAAATACCAAAAAATCCATACCGATTAATACCTAAATACCAAAGAACCGAAACCGAAATATTGAATTAATTTGGTTCAGTCCGTTTTTTCGATTTTCAGATTTATTAAGACAAAATTACTTTCATGGTTAGTTGGCCCAACATTCTAACAAAATTGGGTCTATATTTTCCCTTCTTACCCGGTATGGCCCGGTTTCTATAATGTTAAAAATTTATTTTTACCGATTAGCCACATTGCCGCCCCCACTCTTTTTCTTTATGCAGAGAAAACTTTTCCATTCCCAAATTCTCTTTCAGATTTTCTTTTCAATATCTTTCTCTTTCATTTTCAATATCTTTCTCTTTCTCTCTCTCTAGCAAAATAGTCGAGTTCTTCTTCAGATTTCCTTGCTTCGTTCATCTGTATCTGTCACACCTCCTTTTTACACTACCCCCCATGAGAGGGTATAACAAAGAGAATTTTTCCAATTGAAGGACAATTGAAACGGGATTTATTATTAAAAATCAGAGTCGCCACTTGGGAGATTTATGGTGTCCCAAGTCATCGGTTGAATCCCGAATCGAGAAAAATAATGACTCTGTTTAACAGTCCGCGAACTAGAAATCCGAGTAAGGAATTCTGTTAACCAGGAAGAAGTTGTTAGGCATTCTCCGGTTCCGTGGTTCTAGCACGATCGCTCAACTGTTATATTTGGAATATTTATCTGATTTCAAAACATGTTTTAGCTTATGTGCTTTTAACCGTAAATTGCTTTTATTATTATTTTAATGAGAATTGCAACATCGTGAAAATGCATCTCGAACCACGTCACATAAATGCACCCGTGGTTGTTGACATATTTTGACTTCGTTGAGATTTGGATTTTGGTCACATAAATGTGCACCCGAGTTTAGGGAGATAATGTTATTAAAACACGCCTAAAGAGACTAACGCGTTATTATCTTTGGGGAAAGCCATAAAATTCACTAAACGGCCCGTCCCGAAATCTAAGTATTTTAATACAACCATTTACTGAGGGCCCCGCCATTTATGTATTCTGTTTAGCGAGGCTCATCTCATTTATTTTTTAAAAGGCGAACCTAAAAGCAACTACGATTTTTTTTATTTTTTGTTTGTCTCTAAAAATAAAACAAAGGTCCTAATTAATTTTTTATTGGCCTAATACAAGCTAAACAATAATTTTAAAACTAAACGCGCCTTTAGGCTCAAGGATAAGCCCCGGGAATGTAAATTGATTCTCAGTTCACAAATAAGGAAACTGGCCCAAACGTAGGCCGTGGTCCAGGCCCAAACGAGAGGGGAAACCAGAGCAGGCCTGGTCCATGCATAAAGTCTCTCGCCCAAACTTCGGAAACCAGGTTGTTGACAGCCTTGTCCTCTTAAGACAAAAATGTAGAAATTTAATCAAAGACCACGATCTGCTGAATTTATTTCAAGTTATTTTAACTATTCAAGGATGGCAACGGAAAATAGTCACTAACTCAAATTGGCGAGATACTGCTGGCTTCCAATTCCACACTTAGCTTATCTTATTTACCTATCTAGGTTATTTTATTTATCTATCTACTAGTGAACCCTTGATATTTAGTAAGGTATGAATGAAACTAGAAACATAGTGGCAACTCAACTACATGATACTATTTCAAATCAACCTTATTAAACTGACACTGAACACTCAAATGATGAACCTGTTTTTACAACTACGAAACTAACTGGTTTTAGCTACTGAAATTTACATCTATTTTTTGAACCTATTTTCATAATTACAAAACTAAACTAGGCACTCAACACATAATACAAGTCTGAAGGAGTGAAAGTTATACAGTCCATTTATTACAAATTGTAAAGTATTCCATTCATTGAACTCCACTACAGCTATTGTATAAATACAATTAAACTATCAGAATACTCAAACAGGTTGATATTTTTTCTTCAATTGACTACCACACGTTGACTGTTTCCGTCTTTCATACATCAACTGGAGCTGAAGAAATACCTGGATAATGGAGATAAAAGAAGAAGAAGAAGAAGAAGAAGAAGAAGAAGAAGAAGAAGAAGAAGAAGAAGAAGAAGGAGCAATCAGCAACAACAGATAACAGGCAGTAGCAAGTCAGATGCAAACCAACAGCAATACCAATTCCAAACCAGAAACACACTCAAACCAAAATACGAACTGATTTGTAAAATCCAACAGCGACAATCAACACCCAAATAGACTCAACTGAACTTTGAGTTAAACCAAAAAGGGGACCAGCAAATCTCAAAAGAAGTTCCAATAAGTTGAAATTAGGAGGGGAGATCAGAATCAACTACTGAACTCGAAATTGAATAACAGTAAAACTCAGTGTATCTTTGTATTCTCAGTCTGTTTTTCAGTCTCAAAAACTGAATGCTTAAAGAACTCCTAAACTCTTTCTTCAGGTCTGTTTTCCTGCTTTTAAAAAAAACTCTCTAGAACTCTTTAACTCTCAATTTCGTCTCCTATTTTTTAAGCTCTATCCCCACTGAGGTCCTTCTTTGCCTTTCAATTCTATCTGTTTAAAGAATAGAGTCAGTTCATTTTTTATTCAAATCTCTCACTTTTCAGCTTGTATATTCCCTCCCATGTGCACCCCTTAACCCTTTTATCATTTAGCCCATGCTATTTCTGTTCCTCCACTTCTAAAGATATCATCCAGGGTGTATTTTGTACTATAGATCCCCTTTTTGATTAAATTATTCATTAGTTTAATGGTACACTAAAATTTCAATTGGCAGGCCACTTAAACTAAACCACTTTTAGGTTTTCAAATCCCAAACTACCCCTTTAAAACCCCTGTGAATTACTTCAACAAATCAATTGGATCAAGTTGGCTCAAATGAGGTGAATCAACCTTGAGCTTGACAAAACAGGCTGAGTCCAATGTTCAATTGGGTTTCTTGATTTTTTTTTTTAGGGTTCACATGACATCAAACAAAAATTCCCAACTTAAAGTAATAATCCAAAGTTGAAAAAAACATTCCTAGGCTACTAATTAAAACACGGAGAGTTATCAAATTGTTTAAACAGGCTAATTAACTGAGCAAACTATTCTACATCAGTCATGTATGAAATCAGAACAAGTAAAAATATAATACAAAGAGGAAAAGGAACAGGAATGGAAAGCAGAATATAACAAAAACTAACGAAGAAATGAATGTATAAACAAAACACATAAAAAAAATACCTAGAAACCAGTCCGAATGCCGACTTGACAAAGCCTTGGAAATTCCTTCGATTCTTGGCAGGAACAACCATTAATTGCATGTTTTTGTGTGAAAACATGCGAGTAACAGTTGTTACAACCTAGAATCTTCACAAAGCCCATCCGAATTGAATTGGGAATTAAGGTTAAGTTCTTGGATTTGAAATTCGAACAGTTCCGGCTTAATTCAAATGAAAGTGGTGTTAGATTAGGGACGAGGGAGGCTGGGTGGTCACTTGGTGTTAATTTGGGATCAATTGGATGAATTAGGGTTTTGGTTCGATTCTTTGATCTAACATTCGAAGCAATCGACTGGGATTCGAGGGATAAGGGTTAGGGATTCGGAATGGGGAGGTCGAGGGGATCCTAGGGTGTAAAAATGGAGGTGTTTGGCCACCGTCCGCCGCCGTGAGCGATTTCCGGCGGGCGGAGGACGGTGGCGTTAGGGTCTGGTCTCTGAGCTTAGAGACGAAGAGGGCAGGGGGGTTTGGCTTGGGGGTGGGGTATGGTTTGAAATTATATATAAAATGGGGGAATGGATCCAGGCCGTTCAATATGTTGAGATCAACGGCTTGGATCACTTCATTTAAGGAAACGACATCGTTTCGCTATCGTCGAGACCGGATCAATCTTTGGATGGGAACGGTTCGAGGCGTGGGGGATCATATAGGACTGTTAGATCAGAACGAATTGACGATCCAGATCCAAAATCTTGACACGACGTCGTTTCTTCGATGCTGGAGGAGGACTGGACCGTTCGATCTTAGGAGATCGACGATTCGGATTGTGTGTGACAGAAACGACGTCGTTTCGACTGTCGTTAGGCATAATCAAATTGGACCGGGCAGGGGTGGGTTTGTTTGGGCCTGAGGCTCTTTGGCCCAATCCGGTTCCTTTTCTTCCTTTCAAATTTCTTTTCCTCTTTTTCACAACTAAAATCCTAAAATCCTAAATTAAATTTTAAAACCAAATTAACTTATCAAAAATACTAATTAACTTCTAATGATTTTCACACATAATTAAACACCACCTTAAAAGAAAATCACACAATTTGACATTAAATGCTAAAACTGCAAAGTACATTATTCTTTGTGATTTTTTATTCTCGTAAAACAAATTATTAATTCCAAAAATGTATAATTAGATCCTAAATGCAAAATGCGACCTATTTTTTTTATTTTCTTATTAATTAATCCAATAAACATGCACACACACAAATACAAACAAATCTGACAATACCACAAAATCCACAAAATAGCAAACAACACAAAAATTATTTTATTTTGAATTTTTGGGAGTAATTCACATAGGGCAAAAATCACATGCTCACAGCTACCCCTCTTTGCTCGTAAACACGAAGAGTTTTCGTCCAAAGACAAAGTGAGCGGTCATGAGCGATTTTTGCCCGTTTGAGTCCTCCGGGTGAAGCATTTTTTGAAAGATTTGACCGAACCTTTGCTTCAAAAGTTCTCCTACATATCCTTGGCTAAAAAGGAATCAGGTCAATGTAGTTCGGCAAGTTTTTATAGCTGGGACTACCATGAAGCTGTGGTTTTATTATTACTGTTGTTGTTGCTGCTGCTACTGCTTACTGACCTCCTTATTATACCATGATAAAAATAAAGAAGCTATACTAAACTATGGTCTATGAATTACAAAGATTTATTCTCAAACTTGGTCCTGTGATCCTTGCTGCCTTGTTGACTTGTATTTCCTCTGATGTTTCTTTATTTCTGACTTGGCTTGTAGTCTTCTCTTCTCATGTGGATGCCTGATTGCTGAACTCGAACTGCTTCTTTCCTTCTTGTGAAATTCGAATTATTTTTTCCTTCGAAACTTGAGCTATCTTCTTTTGGCCATTGTTGCCTTCCCTCCAACTTCTTAACTTGAACTTATTCCTCTGCTATTTTGTGTTATAACCCTCTGCTCTCCGGATGGGTTACTGACTTCTGACTTAAAAAGGTACGCTTCCATTCTCCAGGCGGGCTCCTGACTTCGACACCTTAAAAAGATAACGCCTCCGTTCTTCGGGCGGGCTCCCGACTTCAACAACTTAAAATGTAACGCCTCCGTTCTTCGGGCAGGCCCCCGAATTCAACAACTTAAAAAGATAACGCCTCCGTTCTTCGATAAGGCTCCCGACTTCAACTATAAGTTAAAAATATAACACCTCCATTCTCCAGGCGGGCTCCTGACTTCAACTACAACTTAAAAATATAACACCTCCATTCTCCAGGTGGGCTCCTGAATTCAACTACAACTTAAAAATATAACACCTCCATTCTCCAAGTGGGATCTTGACTTCAACTACAACTTAAAAATATAACACCTCCATTCTCCAGGCGGGCTCCTAATTTCAACTAAAAAAAATATAACACCTCCATTCTCCAGGAGGGCTCCTAACTTCAACTACAACTTAAAAAATATAACACCTCCATTCTCCAGGCGGGCTCCTTACTTCAACTACAACTATGTTCTATTGACATTGTTCTCCCTTGCCTCATAAACCATTGTCCACCTAACTTGAATTATCTTCCTTCAGAACTGCTTCTCTCAAAACTTATGTTGTCTGTCCTCCAAACTACTTCCTTTAGAACTAGTGTTATCTTCCTTCGAAACTTGCTTCCACTAAAACTTGTGTTATCTTGCTCTCCCTCGAACTTGAATTGATTTCCTGTTCTTCAGATGGGTACCCGTCTTCAAGAAAATTTTCAAAACAAAAGAAAATTTTCTGCCCCAGTTTGATAATCTTCCTTGTAGCATGTCTTTCCGCCATCACTGCCCCTGCTTCAAATCAAAGAGAATTTGTTAGTTTAAAATGTGGTGAGTGGTCGTGATACTCCTGGTGGGGATGGTTTTCTCCTTTCTCCTTTCCATGCCCTGCATTGTCCGACCATCTTAAACTTGGCCGATAACTTCCGACCTTCTTGACGATTCCTTATTCACGAACTTCTCAACTGTCGTTTTCTACTTTTACTCCATACTTTCCCCAAAATCTTAGACAATTCCACCATTTGGTTTTATAACGACGTCTTTCTCATCCCATCACATTATCTTCGCCTGTCCTATCCACATTTACTTTGCACCATATTAGAAACTGGCAGTAAGCTCTGAAAATCCTTCTTAAAAACAAACTACTTATTGAAAAATCTTAACCAAAAGAAATGAAAAAAGATAGAAAAAGAAAAATCTTTCTAAACAATTGTTTGAGGAGAAGAAAAAGAAAAAAACTTATCTGAATGGTATAACTGATCCTAATGATCATGTCGTGCATTTCGGATTAATCAACCCTGTCTATTATATCAATCAACTTTCTGATGACCTTGCTTTGCATTTCAAATGTTCCATGACCCAACTCTTTTGCCGAATCAACATCTTCATTCTGCTTGATGCCTCGACGGATCCTTTCCGTCAATCTTATCTCATTTGTCCCTTTTTAACTTCTTGTCGCCTCATAGTGCCCTTCGGGGGGTTTTCACTAATAAGACTCTCTCATTTCTCTCTACTCCCGTCGCCCTACGGTGCCTGTGATGGTTTTCACCGATAAGACTCTCTCATTATTTCTCTCAACTCCCGTCGCCTTATGGTGCCTGTGAAGGTTTTTCACCGATAAGACTCTCTCATTATTTCTCTCAACTCCCGTCGCCTTATGGTGCCTGTAAAGGTTTTCACCGATAAGACTCTCTCATTTTTATTACTTTTCTGCTAGGTATTAGAGTGTTATTTTCATTGCTTCCATTTGCCTGACTTGGCACTTCTCGGAGACTGATCGGGAGGTCTTTCCAAAAGAGGGGTATGAAAGAATAAATAAGTATCAAAAGGGGAAACAAATGTTAAGTGTTTGGATAGTAGAACAAATTGCCTCCGTCATTTCATTCTCCGATATAATGCCAAGTATAAACAAACAACAGTTACAATCAAAGAAATCATACATAATATCTCTTGACTGCGTCAGAATTGATAGCCATGTCTATACATCTTCCTTCGACTTCTATCAAACATAAGGCGCCATTGGACAACACTCTTGTCACAATGAATGGTCCTTGCCAATTCGGAGCGAACTTGCCCTTTGCTTCGGCCTGATGCGGAAGGGTTCGTTTCAACACTTGTTACCCCACTTCAAATTTTCTGGGAAGCACCTTCTTATTGTATGCTCTTGCCATCCTCTTTTGATACAATTGGCCATGACATACTGCTGCCAATCTTTTTTCATCAATTAAGCCCAACTGCTCCAAGCGGGTTTTGACCCACTCATCATCATCAATCTCAGCCTCAGCGACAATCCGGAGAGATAAAATTTCAACTTCTGCCGGTATCACTACTTCGGTTCCATATACCAACAAATAAGGAGTTGCACCCACTGAAGTACGAACAGTAGTGCGATAACCCAACAACGCAAACTTTAACTTTTCATGCCATTGTCTGGACCCTTCTATCATTTTCCTCAATATCTTCTTTATATTCATGTTGGCTACCTCAACCGCTCCATTCGCTTTGGGACGATATGGGGTGGAATTCCGGTGTGTAATCTTAAACTGTTGACATACTTCTTTCATCAAACTGGTGTTAAGATTAGCACCATTATCCGTGATGATCACCTTTGGGATTCCAAATCTACAGATGATATGAGAATGAAGAAATCCACCACTGCTTTCTTGGTCACCGACTTGAAAGTTTTAGCTTCAACCCACTTGGTGAAATAGTCGATGGCCACCGGAATGAACCTATGACCGTTGGAAGCTGCCAGCTCGATAGGTCCAATGACATCCATGCCCCATGTAACAAAGGGCCATGGTGCTGACATTGTGTGTAATTCTGTCGGCGAAGAATGAATCAAATCTCCGTGTATCTGACACTAATGACATTTACGCACGAAACTAATACAATCTCGCTCCATGGTGAGCCAATAATACCCTGCTCGAAGAATCTTCTTCGCCAACACATACCCGCTCATATGTGCTCCACAAACTTCGGAATGCACCTCTGCCATAACTGTCGTGGCTTGACTAGCATCTATGCATCTTAGCAATCCCAAGTTTGGTGTTCTTTTGTACAACACTCCTCCACTGAGGAAAAATCCACTTGCCAACCGTCGAATGGCTCTCTTATGATCTCCTGTGGCCTGCACCGGGTATATCCCCATCCTGAGGTATTCCTTGACATCGTAGAACCATGGTTCGCCATCCAGTTCTTCCTCTACCATGTTACAATAAGCATGCTGATCACGAACCTAAATATGCAACGGATCAACGTGAATTTTATCCGGATGGTACAACATTGATGCTAAGGTGACCAAGGCATCAGCAACCTCATTATGAACTCTCGGGATGTGCCTACACTCCACTGATCAAAACCGCTGACACAAATCGTGCAAACATTGTCGATATGGGATAAGGTTCAAATCTCGTGTCTCCCATTCTCCTTGAATCTGATATACCAGGAGGTCCGAGTCTCCCAAGACCAAAACATCATGGACATCCATGTCCGCAGCTGACCGTAAGCCCAAAATGCATGCCTCATACTCAGCCATGTTGTTGGTACAATATAAACGAAGCTGAGCCATAATAGGGTAATGATGCCCCATTTCAGAAATAAGTACCGCTCCTATTCCAACTCCTTTCATATTTGCAGCTCCATCAAGGAAAAGTTTCCATCCTGGTTCTTCAATCAATTCTCGCTCATCGATATGCATCACTTCTTCATCAGGAAAATAAGTCCTCAATGGCTCATATTCTTCATCGATCAGATTCTCGGCCAAGTGATCGGCCAATGATTGGGCTTTCATTTCCGTCCTCATCACATAGACGATGTCAAATTCTGTGAGTAATATTTGACACTTCGCCAATATCCCTGTGGGCATAGGCTTTTTAAAAATATACTTCAATGGATCCAAGCGTGAAATAAGGTAAGTAGTATATGATGACAGATAATGCTTCAACTTCTGTGCTACCCAAGTTAGGGCATAACATGTCTCTCAAGGTGAGTGTACTTAACCTCATAAGCCGTAAACATCTTGCTGAGATAATAGATGGCATGTTCCTTCCTGTCGGTGACATCATGCTGCCCCAGTACGCAGCCAAACGAATTTTTCAAGACTGTTAGATAAAGAATCAAAGGTCTCCCTGGTTCAGGCGGAACCAACACGAGAGGGTTTGACAAATACTCTTTTACCTTATCAAACGCCTCTTGGCACTCTTCAGTCCATTTGACCGTAGCGTCCTTCTTCAAAAGCCTGAAAATAAGTTCACAAGTTGATGTGAGCTGAGCAATAAACCTGCTGATATAGTTCAACCTGCCTAACCGACTCATCACTTCAGTCTTGTTCTTCGTAGGTGGCAATTCTTGGATAGCTTTGATTTTTGATGGATCCAATTCGATGCCGCGACGGCTGACTATGAAGCCCAATAGTTTTCCTGATGGAACACCAAATGTGCACTTGGCAGGGTTAAACTTGAGGTCGTATCTACGAAGCCTCTAGAAGAACTTCCTCAAATCCCTGATGTGATCGGCCTGATGTTTTGATTTTATGATCACGTCATCAATGTATACCCCAATTTCTTTGTGTATCATATCATGAAACACAGCAGTCATTGCCCTCATGTAAGTTGCCTTAGCGTTCTTCAAACCAAATGGCATCACCCAATAGCAATAATTTCCCCATGGCGTGATGAAAGTCGTCTTCTCTGCATCTTCCTCATCCATCAGAATCTGATGATACCCGGCATAACAATCCACAAAAGACCCAATTTCTCGCTTTGCACAATTGTCAATCAAGATGTGGATATTGGGTAGTGGGAAGTTATCTTTTAGGCTTGCTTTATTGAGGTTGCAATAATTAACACATACTCTGATCTTTCCGTCATTCTTCGATACTGGCACAACATTAGCCAACCATTCAGGATATCGAGTGACCCGAATAACCTTTGAGTCTAGTTGCTTGGTTATTTCTTCCTTAGTTTTCACACTCATATCAGTTTTGAATTTTCTCAATTTTTGCTTGACGGGAGGAAACGCCGAGTTAGTGGGTAATTTATAAACCACTAAATCAGTGCTTAGACCTGGCATGTCGTCGTATGACCATGCAAAAACGTCTTTAAATTCAATAAGTTTTGTAATTAATTCTTCCTTGAGATTCAGATCAAGATGGACGCTTATTTTGGTTTCTCTAATGTTATCCGCGTCTCCCAGATTGATGGCTTCTGTATCATTTAAATTGGGTTTGGGCTTTTATTCGAAGTGATTAGTTCCTTACTGATTTCTTCGAAGGCTTCATCCTCATCATGCTCTGACTCATTCTCATCATTTTCTATTTCTTGCACTATTGTTTCGGAACCAAATTTACTTTCTAGACTGGGCTGAGGATTCCTCATGCATGACATACTATTAATATCAGTGGAAAGAAAGTTGTACAAAAAAAATAAAATAAAATAAAATAAAATATCAGCAATAATGGGGAATAGAAATTTCCTTCATTGAAAAAGTACAAGATACCAAGGTTTGCACACTTCAAAAACAAACTTGAAAAAATAAAACTGGATTACAACCCTGAAATAATCCCAAACAAATTTTGAAGGAAAATCAAAAGCAAACTACCAAGACTCCTTCCGGGTGGGGAGAGGAGTAGCCTTTCAATTATTTAGTTTTGTTCTTGGTCCTACAAATTGCACTTCAGCATGACTAGGACCTTCTCCATCTTCTATCATGTTCACATCAGTGAACAGATTCTCGAACTTTTTTAACAACTCATCATCAGGTTTGACCATAAGACCAGAAATCATCGTTGCTGGACATCTTCTGGTTCCAGACTTGATAAAAGATCTGGAGAGGCGCGGGACTGGATTTGGAAGGACCCATGCCTTCTGCTTTATCTTCCTAGCTCGTCGGATATCTGCTGATGTAGGTTTAAACCCCAAACCGAAGGTTCCCACATTTTTCGGTAAGGACATTGGCTGTACGATACCTTGCAGAGATGCACCCAAACCTTTACCTGGCACAAAGCCGTTTCCCAACATTTCACATGCTACCATGACATATGCGGAGGTTATCTTGGTATTTGGAATGTATTCCCCCTCTAGAATTTTCTCGACCGATATTGTGTCACAAACTTGGTATAACCATGGCCCGACGCCATCCTCTACTTCAATGAAGGGCACAACGGTGTCGCTCTGGGAGCGCACTCCATGGACCACGATCTCTTGCCGATCCCATTCAAACTTGACCATCTGGTGCAGGGTAGACGGAACCGCCTTTGCAGCATGGATCCAAGGTCATCCTAACAGAAGGTTGTAGGAGACTACCATATCCAACACTTGGAATTCCATGGTGAATTCCACAGGCCCGATTGTCAACTCCAACACTATATCACCAACCGATTCTTTACCCCCGTCGTCGAAACCCCAAACACAAATATTGTTCTTGTGTACCCTGTTGATATCCACTTTCAATTTGTCCAATGTAGATAGAGGATAGATGTTTGCACTAGATCCGTTGTCAACCAAAGCTCTGGTAACCACAGACTCCTTGCATTTTACCATAAGATAAAGGGCTCTATTGTGCTCGGTACCTTCTTCAGGTAGCTCATCATCAGTGAAGGTAACCCTGTTTACCTCGAATATCCTGTTCGTGATCTTCTCCAGGTGATTGACGGAGATCTTATCAGGTACGTGGGCCTCATTCAGGATTTTCATCAAGGCCTGCTGATGTTCGTCAGAATGGATCAATAATGACAGTAAGGAGATTTGAGCCGGCATTTTCTTGAGCTGCTCTAAGATGGAATAATCATGCAAATTCATTTTCTTTAAAAACTCTTCTGCTTCTTCTTCGGTCACAGGTTTCTTTACTGTTACTGGGTTGGCCTTTCTTAATTCCGCGGGAGCGAAACATCTTCCTGAGCGGGTTAACCCCTGGGCCTCACAAGCTTCCTCCTTGACCTCTTTTCCCTTATAGGTCACCGTTACCCGGTCATAGTTCCATGGGATGGCTTTGTTGTCAACCATCGGTAACTGAACTGCTAGCTTGATGATGACGAGATCTATGCGAGCACCTTCTACAATCAGAACGGGTTTGTTTGTTGCTCCTGGCACAACCACCTTTGCCTCTTCTCGTTTTACCAATACTTTGCTTGTGGACTCCTTTACCACCACTGGTTTATTGTGCACCCCCTTCTCATTGATCAACGACTTATCGTTAATCGGCCTCTTTGCCGGCCTGCTTTCACTTGACCTGATCATCATTACGGTTTGAGAGGGTTTTTTATACTCCCCTTCTGCCTATACCAGTTCAATCATATTGGTCTCGTGATGGGCTGGGAGTGGATTCTGGTTGATGTTGGGTCCTTTCGGGGTTTGCACCTCAATTCGACGAGTGTCGATAAGCTCCTGGATAGCTGTTTTCAACTTCCAGCATTTCTCTGTATCATGTCCAGGGGCTCCTGAACAGTATTCACAACTTACCGAGTGATCAATATTTCTTGGAGGGGGGTTTGGCAACTTAGCCTCGACCGGATTCAACAATCCCAACTGCCTCAGCCGGTGGAACAAATTGGTGTAAGACTCTCCCAGTGGAGTGAAAGTTTTTGGCTTCTGCGCCTTATCATTCCTAAAGGCTTGGTTCGGATGGGAACCTGTACCAGAGGGGTTTCTGTATGCTCTTAGAGATGGGTAGTTATTTTGCAGGGCCGGTGCACGCCATTGGTTGTGAGGTGGAGATTAGCTATATGCTTGAGCATGGTTAATAGAAAAATAGGGTTCGGGATGAGGGTAGTAGTATTGGGGTGGGCTATACGGAGTGTGGGAGTAACTTTGTTGGTGGTTTTGGGGTTGGTTGTAGTACGGTGAAGGGCTTCTAGATCCGAACCAAGCTCTGGACTCAACCGTTGCGACATCTTCTTTCTTCTTCTCCCCGAGCACACCTCCAGTGCCGCTCTGGATAGCCTGAGTGGTGGCTTTGATTGCCGAGTAACTCATTATTTTATTGGACTTGAGTCCTTCTTCGATCATACCGCCCATTTTCACAACCTCATTGAAAGATTTGCCAATCGTCGTCACCAAGTGACCAAAATAAGTTGGCTCCAAAGCTTGCAGAAAATAATCGACCATCTCTCTTTCCTTAAATGGGTGATCGACCCTCGCGGCCTGTTCTCTCCAATGGAACCCGTACTCCCTGAAAATCTCCCCAGGCTTCATCTCCAATTTTATCAATGACAAACGATCTGGAATGATTTGCAGATTGTACTGGAAGTGGCCGGCGAATGCTTGTGCCAAGTCATCCCAGGTGTACCATCTACCATGGTCTTGGCGTGTGTATAACTCTAATGCGGATCCGCTCAAACTCTGGCTGAAGTACACCGTTAGTAACTCATCCGTTCCGCCTGCCCCTCTCATTTTGCTGCAAAACCCTCGTAAATGTGCCACCAGATCACCATGTCCGCCATACAGATCGAACTTCGGCATTTTGAACCCCGCTGGTAACTAAACATCCGGGAACAAAAACAAATCATTGTAGGCCACACTGACTTGGCCACCCAAGCCTTGCATACTCCTGAAGGATTGCTCCGGGCTTTTCACTTTTCGAACCATTTCTTCCTGTTCCGGATTCTTGAGTTGTTTTTCCGGTTCTGCCGGGGTATCCAAGTGAGGGATGTAGGAGTGCGATTCAGGAGCTTTAAAGGTAGGCTCAAGAGAGTATTAGTGGTAGTCGTGAATCTGAAACATGAGCTCACTGGAGGATTTTTGTAACGTGGCAGGTGGAGGTGCCACAAAAACAAGGGTGATTGGTAGAGGAGGGTTTTGTTTGGATGGTGGAGCTTGGGGAGTGTAAGGAGTTTTCCCTTGATAATATTGGTAAATCGGGACACTTGCCAATGGATCAGTGGGAGGATATTCCGGAGCCTGTGCTGGTGTGAGAGTAGGAATAGTGGGAGGGATTGGTAATAGTTGCCCCCTGGCCCAGGCTAGGTGCATCTCTGCTATCTGTTGTCTTAGCCTGTCCATTTCTTCCTTCATTATCTGCATTTTTGACTTTTCCTCTTCAACACTTTTGTCCGAACTAGACATGATCTTTGGTATTGGTCCTTTTGATCTTGTTTGGTAATGGTAATGTGCCAGTACGTCCTAACAAGCTAATTGCTGAAAATCTCTAAAAACAACAAACTTGTAGGTTTTAGAGTTTAACAGATATGTTATTGCACGTTGGGATGCAATGCACCTAGGCAGTTTAACTATTCCTATCATGTCTTTGCTTCTATTGCATACGTCATTCCGGCTTCTTATCTCTGTGCCCCCTTTTAAGTGCTTCCCAAACTTTCCTTTATTTCTTTGTTTCTTTCATTTTGTTTTTCTATTATTCCCTTTTTTTCTTTTTAATGGTGGTCGAATCTTATGTGGATTGCCTACGTATCATGTCCCTGCATGAATCAGATCGTGCGTAGTTCTGACATGATAAAGATGTAACAAAAATTTTGGGATTTTTATAACAACTTATTTGATTACAATCATGATTCAAAACACTCAAAACTCAAACAAGCATATTCTGAATAAGTGAAAATACTAGACTAAAAAACATACTCAAAACTTGAACACCATAAAAATACTTGACTTAATGTCAGACTATCAAAACCTAAAAGTACAGACTCAAAACATCATGAGTATCTCAATGCTCTAAAATTTCCCGGGCCCCGCGAGGTATTATTCGGCCTTGCCGCAGGTCTTTGTGCAAGATCCCTTTGCATCCCTTTCAAATCTCCCATAATCTGGCATACATAAACCATTATCGTAGCAAAGAAAGTGGCCCGAGTTATATCCTCGCATGCTCGGGCATTTCCTGGTGATGTGGTGCGCGATATCTTCAATCCTTTCCCTGATTCTGTCTTTTTCCAGAAGAAACCACTCTATCTGTTGATTCCGCTTTCCCAGCACTTGAGCGTTGTGAAAGAGTTGATCTTGAAATTCATATATTTGTTCCTCCATTCGCCCCATCAGTTCATAACAACGTTTCCTATCTGCTCTTAAATTTCTGGCTTGCCTGAATACCCGTTCTTCGAGGGTGGATATTGTTTCTCTCAAGATATTGATGCTCCCCTCATAGTCCCTTTTCATCTGCTGCATATGAAGTGCTCGCTCTTTTGCACCCCTTGCCCATCTAGCTCAAATCCTTGTCAAAGTGGCTTCAGATTTTTCCATGTCCTCTTGACATTCAAGGGCTTTCTTCTTCAGACCGACTATGAGTTTTTCATTGACCTGGCTCCTTTCTGAGTTTTTTGCAATTATCTTCATTTTTTGAATCTGGGCTTTAAGTGATTGTTTCTCTTATTCCCATTGGTCCCTTTCCAGCTCAAAATCGGCATGTTGTATGTCCATGGCTGCTTCCAGTATTCGCTTATCTTCTTGTAAAGTGTCGATGCGAGATTGGAACTCTTGTACCACTTCCATTTTGGAATTTCTAACTCTGGACTCTATCTCCTTCTCCCAATCGACTACATGCCTTACGGATCTTTCGGGTCTTTGCTCAGGGATAACCTGGTTGTGCAACCACTCAAGGTATGCGAGGCATACCTACCCAAGTTCACGGTTTGCTACCATCTCTTCTGTATCAGAAAATCGACCCCCAAACCAAACCTTTTGTGCGTAAGATTCCCTTGGGGTTTCCTCTCCTGCAAATTCCCATATGAACGGATGCATGTCTTCAATCAGGGGCCTCTTTTGCTCCGGTATGTTGACATATGCATGACCCTAGCGGAAGGGAACCAATAAAAGTTCCAAGTGAGTCTATCCACTTCTAGTGAACCAAGTAATTCCCACCAAGCCTTTACTCCATGCGGAAGATTACAACTTATGGCCTTTCCTGGGTGACAATGAATGTAATTCAGCCAGCTTTCCTTGAAATTTACTACCATTGGATGACGATAAAGGTGCTCTATGAACCACATCTGTAGCAAAATGTTGCATCCCTCGAAATAATCTCCACCCTCTCGGCATTGGGTCAAAGCTCGAAAAACATCTCCCAGAATCATAGGAAGAATGGTATGCACACTGCTACTCTGCAAGTATGATACTACCGACAATAATCAAATTCTGATGCACCCATCACGCTCTGGAAAGACCATAGTCCCGAGAAATGATATCATGAACGCGAAGATTCTCAACTCCCTCCAAGCGTCATGGATCAATTGGTTGACAAATTCTGTACCCGAGAATTTCTCAAACCCTTTCTAGTCTCCAAACCTGTCATAGAGATATCCCAATGAAACACAACCTTCGTTTAAGCAACCCATTGGAATTCGATGGAGGCATAATTTCTTCAAAAAGTTGTTCACACCAACTTTTTTGGGAGCAGCAGGCTTTTTCCCATGAAGGTCTCTTCCCAATCCTGTGAACCCACCTAATTCTTCCAACGTGGGTGTCATTTCACAATTTTTGAATCTGAATACATTGTTTGCTGGGTCCCAAAAACCCACTAGAGATTCAATTAAATCCCTGTTAGGCTTAATTCCCATGATGTTTGTAAGGAACTTGAGGTGTTTAAATACTTTATTCTGTTCCCATGTAGCAAAACTAGCCCACCAATCATAGAGACTGCTCGGGGTCTTATCTCGGATCATGAACATATGCGGTGTTTCGTCCCTTGCCCTTTTCTCGCCACTTCTTTGTGGAGAACTCATGATGATCCTAGATAAAATGAAGATAAAAAAAATAAAAAATAAAAATCAAGACTCACCTAAACCATATAATATATATACATTTTTTCTTAATCAATATCATTGTTTCTTGCCAATTTTATAAGATACCCATTTTTGCTAATACGGCCTTTCAGCACTTGAAGAAGTTTTAAAGGCTGTGTTCGCCAAGCGGAAAATTTTTTATTCTAAAATGACTACGGGCAGCTGTTGTTGCAAAAACGGCTCTCTGGCGCCCTTTTGTAGGCGTTTGGCTATTTTGGTCAAGAATGACATTACTTTTACTCACGGAAAAACTACGATATTTATTTACCCCCTAAATTTATTACTTTTCAAAATAGTTGAACCTGATATGGGTTGCCTACGTATCCCACATCCGGTGAGAATTAAACTCACGTAGTTCTGCCAAATAAAACGAACTATTTTTGAAAACAAAGACAATTATTTTTTCAATAAAAAAAACTATATTTTTTTTAAAACAATATTATTTTTCTTTTTCCTTTTTTATTTTATTTTATTTGGCAAATAGACTGTATTATTATTATTATTTAAAAAAAAAACAAGACTATTTTTCTCTATTTTTCTCTTTTTTCAAAAATTTGGCAGAGTTTCGACACTATTTGGCATTGGTATTTTTCAAAACAAATGATTAACCCTCTACGCTGCTATTCCTTCTTCTTTTTTTCTTCAAATTTTCTCAATATTCAAAGCCGGTCAACATGCAAGTCCGAAGCAAATAAAATGCACAAGTAGTAAGTAAGATGTATCAGGATGGTCTTTTTCATTTCAGGTACACCTGTCCTAGACAGATCCAATCCCTATGTTGAATCTCCAAGGTCAAATGCATGTGATGCAAATAAAACGCTCCTACTAGGGATATCCAGTTATGAGGTTTGTTCTTCTAAGTTCAAATCTTATTGGAGAAAGCATCTAGACTGGCTTACTCGAGCGGACCACTCGAGCCGAGGAGGGTCAGTGTATCGGTAGCATTGCTTTCCGGCTTAACTGGTGGTGCTCCCCGCCTAAAACATGTGTGACTAAATCCTTCACCGGGTGCCAAGCACATCGGCTATCTCAAAGAAAGCAGGCTATGTCAAGCAAATGCCCAATTTTAATTTCAAGAAGACTCAGAGGGGGTGCATGAGAAGGCAGTTTATATACACAGTTCAAAAACTATCAAAGCAGTAAAAAGCAACATTTAGCACATTTAAGTCAAAACATCAAATAAAAATCAGATAATAAATAAGCCAAATACAACAATTATTCCAAGCTAGAATTTCTAACCCTCAACCAGTGATTCTGGGTTATGATCCCCATCAGAGTCGCCAGAGCTGTCACACCTCCCTTTTACACTACACCCCGTGAGAGGGTATAACAAAGGGAGTTTTTTCAATTAAAGGACAATCAAAACGGAATTTATTATTAAAAATCAGAGTCGCCACTTGGGAGATTTATGGTGTCCCAAGTCACCAGTTGAATCCCGAAATGAAGAAAATAATGACTCTGTTTAACAGTCCGTGAACCAGAAATCCGAGTAAGGAATTCTATTAACCCGGGAGAAGGTATTAGGCATTCCCAGGTTCTGTGGTTCTAGCACGGTCGCTCAACTATTATATTTGAAATATTTATCTGATTTCAAAACATGTTTTAGCTTATGTGCGTTTAACCGTAAACCGCTTTTATTATTATTTTAATAAGAATTTCAACATCGTGAAAACGCGTTTCGAACCACATCACATAAATGCACCCGTGGTTGTTGACACATTTCGACTTCGTTGAGATTTGGATTTTGGTCACATAAATGTACACCCGAGTTTAGGGAGATAATGTTATTAAAATACGCGCCTAAAGAGACTAACGCGTTATTATCTTTGGGAAAAGCCATGAAATTCACTAAACGGCTCGTCCCAAAATCTAAGTATTTTAATACAACCATTTATTGAGGGCCCCGCCATTTATGTATTCTGTTTAGCGAGGCTCATATTATTTATTTTTTAAAAGGCGAACCTAAAAGCAACTACTGTTTTTTTTATCTTTTGTTTGTCTCTAAAAATAAAACAAAGGTCCTAATTAATTTGTCATTGGCCTAATACAAGCTAAACAATAATTTTAAAACTAAACGCGCCTTTAGGTTCAAGGATAAGCCCCAGGAATGTGAATTGATTCTCAGTTCACAAACAAGGAAACTGGCCCAAACGTAGGCCGTGGTCCAGGCCCAAACGAGAGGGGAAACAAGAGCAGGCCTGGGCCATGCATCAAGTCTCTCGCCCAAACTTCGGAGACCAGGTTGTTGACAGCCTTGTCCTCTTAAGACAAAAATGTAGAAATTTAATCAAAGACCACGATCTGCTGAATTTATTTCAAGTTATTTTAACTGTTCAAGGGTGGCAACGGAAAATAGTCACTAACTCAAATTAGCGAGATACTGCTGGCTTCCAATTCCACACTTAGCTTATCTTATTTACCTATCTAGGTTATTTTATTTATCTATCTACTAGTGAACCCTTGATATTTAGTAAGGTATGAATCAAACTAGAAACATAGTGGCAACTCAACTACATGATACTATTTCAAATCAACCTTATTAAACTGACACTCAACACTCAAATTATGAACCTGTTTTTACAACTACGAAACTAACTGGTTTTAGCTACTGAAATTTACATCCATTTTTTGAACCTATTTTCATAATTACAAAACTAAACTAGGCACTCAACTCATAATACAAGTCCGAAGGAGTAAAAGTTATACATTCCATTTATTACAAATTGTAAAGTATTCCATTCATTGAACTCCACTACAGCTATTGTATAAATACAATTAAACTATCAGAATACTCAAACAGTTTGATATTTTTTCTTCAATTGACTACCACATGTTGATTGTTTCTGTCTTTCATACATCAACTGGAGCTGAAGAAATACCTGGATAATGGAGATAAAAGAAGAAGAAGGAGTAATCAGCAACATCAGATAACAGGCAGCAGCAAATCATATGTAAACCAACAGCAATACCAATTCCAAACCAGAAACACACTCAAACCAAAAACACGAACTGATTTGTAAAACCTAACAGCGACAATCAGCACCCAAATAGACTCAAGTGAAGTTTGAGTTAAACCAAAAGTGGACCAGCAAATCTCAGAAGAAGTTCCAGTAAGTTGAAATTAGGAGGGGAGATCAGAATCAACTACTGAACTCGAAACTGAATCAAAAAGACTCAATGGAACAGTAAAACTCAGTGTATCTCTGTATTCTCAGTCTGTTTTTCAGTCTCAAAAACTGAATGCTTAAAGAACTCCTAAACTCTTTCTTCAGGTCTGTTTTCCAGCAAAAAAAATAACTCTCTAGAACTCTTTAACTTTCAATTTCGTCTCCTCTTTTTTAAGCTCTATCCCCACTGAGGTCCTTCTCTGCCTTTCAATTCTATCTATTTAAAGAATAGAGTCAGTTTATTTTTATTCAAATCCCTCACTTTTCAGCTTGTATATTTCCTCCCATGTGCACCCCTTAACCCTTTTATCATTTAGCTCATGCTCTTTCTGATCCTCCACTTCTAAAGATATCAGCCAGGGTGTATTTTGTACTATAGATCCCCTTTTTTATTAAACTATTCATTAGTTTAATGGTACACTAAAATTTCAACTGGCAGGCCACTTAAACTAAACCACTTTTAGGTTTTCAAATCCCAAACTACCCCCTAAAACCCCTGCGAATTACTTCAACAAATCAATTGGATCAAGTTGATTCAAATGAGTTGAATCAACCCTGAGCTTGACAAAACAGGCTGAGTCCAATGTTCAATTGGGTTTCCTAATTTTTTTTTTAGGGTTCACATGACATTAAACAAAAATTCCCAATTTAAAGTAATGATCCAAAGTTGAAAAAAAACATTCCTAGGCTACTAATTAAAATACGGGGAGTTAACAAATTATTTAAACAGGCTAATTAACTGAGCAAACTATTCTACACCAGTCATATATGAAATCAGAACAAGTAAAAATATAATACGAAGAGGAAAAGGAACAGGAATGGAAAGCAAAAAAAATAAAAACTAACGAAGAGATGAATGTATAAACAAAACCAATCTGAATGCCGACTTGACAAAGCCTTGAAAATTCCTTCGATTCTTGGCAGGAACAACCATTAATCGCATGTTTTCGTGTGAAAACATGCGAGTAACAGTTGTTACAACCTAGAATCTTCACAAAGCCCATCCGAATTGAATTGGGAATTAAGGTTAAGTTCTTGGATTTGAAATTCAAACAGTCCCGACTTGATTCAAATGAAAGTGGTGTCAGATTAGGGACGAGGGAGGCTGGGTGGTCACTTGGTGTTAATTTGGGATCGATTGGATGAATTAGGATTTTGGTCCTATTCTTTGATCTAATATTCGAAGCAATCGGCTGGGATTCGAGGGATAAGGGTTAGGGATTCGGAATTGGGAGGTCGAGGGGATCCTAAGGAGTAAAAATGGAGGTGTTTGGCCATCGTCCGCCACCTTGAGCGATTTCCGACGGGCAGAGGACGGTGGCGTTGGGGTCTGGTCTCTGAGCTTAGAGAAGAAGAGGGCAAGGGGGGGGGTTTGGCTTGGGGGCGGGGTATGGTTTGAGGTTATATATGAAATGGGGTAATGGATCCAGGTCGTTCGATCTGATGAGATCAATGGCTTGGATCACTTCATTTAAGGAAACGACATCGTTTCGCTATCGTCGAGACCGGATCGGTCTTTGGATGGGAACGGGTCGGGGCGTGGGGGATCATATAGGACCGTTAGATCAGAATGAATGGACGATCCAGATCCACAATCTTGAAACGGCGTCGTTTCTTCTATGCTGGAGGAGGACTGGACCGTTCGATCTTAGGAGATTGACGGTTCGGATTGTGTGTGATAGAAACGACGTCGTTTCAACGGTCGTTAGGCATAATAAAATTGGACCGGCCAGGGGTGGGTTTTTTTGGGCCTGAGACTCTTTGGCCCAATCTGGTTCCTTTTCTTCCTTTCAAATTTCTTTTCCTCTTTTCACAACTAAAATCCTAAAATCCTAAATTAAATTTTAAAAACCAAATTAACTTATCAAAAATACTAATTAACTTCTAATAATTATCACACATAATTAAACACCACCTTAAAAGAAAATCACACAATTTGACATTAAATGCTAAAACTGCAAAGTACATTATTCTTTGTGATTTTTCATTCTCGTAAAACAAATTATTAATTCCAAAAATGTATAATTAGATCCTAAATGCAAAATGCGACCTATTTTTTTTATTTTTTTATTAATTAATCCAATAAACATGCACACACACAAATACAAACAAATCTAACAATACCACAAAATCCACAAAATAGCAAACAACACAAAAATTATTTTATTTTGAATTTTTGGGAGTAATTCACATAGGGCAAAAATCACATGCTCACAGTATCTTTCTCTTCCACAAAATAATATTGTTGAAGAATCCACACCGGATCTATCTTTTGTAGTCTTTTTCTTTTTTGATTCAGTGCTCGCCGAAGCAAATTCCGACTTTCACATTAGAGGATCCTTTTATTCCCGTTTGAAGAAAAAAAATATTGAGTGGTTCTTTCTTTTAATTCTTGTCTCTTATTCTAAGTTATGAAATCTCCTTTTTTTGGGGTAATTTTTCCTCCTCCTCCTCCTCCTCCTCCACCTTCTTCTTTTTCTTCTCACTTTTAATGACTTCTGAAGGGAGGAAGAATGATGTACATATTGTATATAACTATATATACTTTGTATAATCATGTATAACCATGTATATTTGTGTGTATTCTCATAGTTATATAGAATTATACATGATTATACACAAGTATACAAGATTATACATAATTATAAACATGTATATTTGTGTGTATTCTCATAGCTATGAAGAATTATACATGATTATACACAAGTATACAAGATTATACAACATAGATAATTGTAAAAAAAAATTACCTTCAGATAGTGTGTATTATCATATATTTATGTATAATTAACGTATGACTATGTATAACAATGTATATAAGGTATTTAATAATGTAAATTTTTATTTTTTCCAGTGAAATAAGAATTTTCCTTACAAAACTTTAAATTTTTCAAAAAAAAAATATAAAAATAAAATTATAGACTCTAAGGATGAATATACTTTTATTTTTTACTTCAACTTCCTGATATTGTGAAGTTTAGGAAATACTATACAGAGGGAAGTAAAAAATAAATAAGAATGAAAATGGAAAAGGGGAAAAGATAAAAATAAAAGAAAAAAGTGAAATCTGATTTAGGCGAGATTTTGGGTGTAGTTGACGAAGTTGTGGGTTAGGCGGCTAAAAATTATTTGTGGGCTACCGGATGAAAACCGTATTTGTAATTTAGGCGGCTGAAAAGTGCTTTCTCCAAGTGTATTTATGTGAAATTATTCCATTTATTAATATCTACCCCTATATGGATCACAATAAAAAGAAAAAAGATGTCTAATCAGAATTTATTTTATTGGTAATAAAAAGAGCAAAGATACTAATGTAGCCTCTCTATTTTTCGGGACAAAGGTAAGATTTGATTATACATTATCGTTCGAAACTCTAATGAGGATGGAATCTTTCTATACACCATGCGCGTAAACCCCCCCCCCCCCCCCCCCCCCCCCCCC